>JAHKKF010492200.1:0-50834 GCA_019740295.1 Labeo calbasu
ATATTTTAATGTTTATTTTAATGTGTTATCTAAATCTGAGATAAGGCTAAAACAAATCTAAAAATGCAGAGGCTTGCTTGCTGTATTTATTTATTTATTTATTTATTGCCGTTCTGTTAATCCTGTTTAATGTTCTCCTAAAGATGTTTGTACAGTATCATTTTCGTTTTTTGTTTTTTGAATAAATAAATAAATAACCTTTTCATGTATATAAAGGTAAAAATAAATAAATAAAACATTATTTGTCATTTTCACATAATAAATGTTAAAATGTTTTATGTTTATGTGAATAAATAATACCCTTTCGCATAAAAAATTAAAAATCATTCGTCATTTTCACACAATAAATGTTAAAATGGTTTGTGTTTATTTCCCTTGTTGTTTAACCATCATAATAGGTCTGGTTACAAATGTGTAATAATAATTAATATACTTAAATATTTATTTAAATGTGTAATCTAAATCTAATATAAAGGCTAAAACAATTCTATATATAAATGGCATGACAAATGTGTAATTATATGAAGAAATCATACCCTTAAAAAAAACACAAACAAAAAAACTACAAGTCCCATCAGCCCCGCAGTCCTCGCAAGGCTTGACGGGAAAGGTTGCTCGTGCCCTTGTCCTATCAGCCGCGCACTGTCTGACTGACTGCCTGTGTGGACAGGGAAGCCGAGGCTTGTGCGTTATCGTGCTGTAAAGGTCGGGTCGCTTCTCCGTGGTAAAAATGATGGCAGCGAGGTTTCTCCTTCGTCGCGCGGTTCCCGCGCTGAGACACGTCCGCTGTTATGCCGACGCGCCCTCCGCTCAGATGTCCTTCACTTTCGCATCGCCGACACAGGTACTGAAGCTCCGGGCTCGGGCCTACACACGGTCTGCTAACACGCTAGTGCTAAGCATGGACACCGGCTACTATTATTTTAACATTATAAGTTGTATGCATCCTGATATAGGTTCAGGTTGTCATGGATATTTACTCTTTAATCTAGCTGCAGTTTAATTTGTTTGTGCGCGTGCATGCTGTGCGTGCTAATTTTGAGGCTAAACTTGTCAATATATAAAGTACTGTGGTATACATTAATAATTTTGCAGTTGAACTTGATGCATTCAGTGTAACGTTGTAAAATGTTTACGCCATAAATATATAAAATATTTAGTTTTTTTTGTCTTGCAAAACATGGACTCAAGTTTGAATGACTTTAGCAGGCTGTTAGCATTGCTACCGATCACCTTGACTTGTTTTTTGACAGATCAGGGTGTAGATCAGATTTTAGGACAGCTTATGAAATATGTTTCTTATTGTTTGACGTTTTAACCCTCACCATAAAATTTACATCACGGAGAATATTGTCATTAGTGTTACAGTGTTTGGGTAAGCAACTGTAACACAGCATCTGTGTGAACTGCACTGAATTTTTTTTCACACTCATGCAAAACCTGCAAATATTTAAATTGTTTTTAAAATTATTATTATTTGTATAGTGAATCATTTATGTTGATTTTAATTAATATAATTATTTAATATTTCGATTTTCAGGAGCTTTGTTTTAAGGTTTTTTTTTTTTTTTTTTGCTAAAAAAAGCATGTGTTGTGTGATTAGTACAGACATTACAGAGTAAATAATGCATGTAAATAATACATAAATATCATAAAAGAAATCAGACAAAACGTAAGAAATACAGAACATATCTGACAACTGTGCTTTATTAACCCCATCCCCAGATGGGCATAAAATATAAAATGTTAGATATTAAATAAATTGATGAAATTACCATAATGTGCCCCCACGTTTTACATTTTTGGACCTTTTTATTTTGCTTTTTTTCTAAGCATTAATTTCTTCAAGCTTCAGCTTTTTTCCTATTTACATGTTTTAAAAGTAATCTTAAAATATCGTAAACTGATTTTTAACATCTTTATTTAGTATCACAACTGATCACAGTCTTGTGATTACTGTCACTGTTATAGTTTTTTTTTCCTCATTTTTATTTGGTTTTTAATGCTTTTCATCATTTTTTCTAAGTACACTGTCACTGTCTCCCTAGACTCAGGGCCTAGAGTGACCTGAGATTAAATGTTTTGTTCAAGGGCACCGTGGTCACAGCTAATGCTTTAAGCATTGTTGTTTTTATTGTTTTGAGTTTTATTGCTAGATTTCATATCTACCATTGAACTGTTCATCTGGTGCATTGAAGCTTGTTCTACCTTTTGCAGGTGTTCTTCAAGGAAGCCAGTGTAAAACAGATTGATGTCCCAACACTGACAGGCGCCTTTGGTATCCTCCCAGCCCACGTCCCCACACTGCAGGTGCTCCGGCCTGGCGTAGTCACCGTCTTCAACGATGATGGTTCCTCTGCTAAGTATTTCGGTGAGTTCTCTAGTGCCGTTTTACCAAACGTTATAATGCTCAATAATGGGCGCCCACTTCTTCTGGCTCTGGTTTCATTAGTTTTACTATGGAAGCCTGTTTCTGCCACTGAATTAAAAAAAAATTCTCACAATTTCATTTTTTCTCAGAATTGTGAGATATAAACTTGTAGTTGCAAGTTGTGAAGTCAGAATTGCAAAATGCGAGTTTGTTTCTCTCAATTCTGGCCGTTTTTCCTCACAATTACAAGTTTATATCTCATAATTCTGACTTTTTTCCTTGCCATTCTGACATTTTTAATCAGAATTGAAAAGTCCAGTTTTAAGGGGCAAAAAAGACTGTTCTCAGAATTGCGAGGTTATAGAATTTTGAATTAATAACTCACAATTGCATATTATAAAGTCACAACTGCAAGATATAAACTTTCAATTTTGAGAAACAAATCTGAATTTATAACTTGTGATTGCGAGTTTATGTAAGTTTATGTGAGTTAATATCACAATTCTGAGGAAAAAAATCAGAATTGCGAGAAAAAAGTCAGATTTGTCAAGAAAGCTGGCCTAGGGCCCTTTTTTTTATTATTATTATTTTTTGTTTTTTTACGTTTTAATTTTTCTGGACTCCTTTTTTTTAATGGTTAAATTACAATTTATTAATCAAAAAGCAAGTCTAATTAATAAACATTGTAAACGTATACAACTTAACATCAGTTTATTTAAAGGGCCCTATTTTTTTTTTTTATTGTTACCCAATTCTGTTTAAGCATGTCTAATTACAACTCAAAACAATTTAATTTATTAAGGTTTATTTTTACAATATTTCAAGTTTTCTGGTTATCAAATGAAGGCATAAAATACTAATTTAATTTCTTTTAATCAATGTTTAATTAAAATTAAACAAACTCTATTTCTTTGGCAAACAAAGTTACTATTAAAAGTAAAACATGAAAGAACTAATATGTGATTATTCTGTAATAAAATCAAGCTTTAACAATTTTAGTAGTAATAGTAGTTGTAGTAGTACCTACATTCTACCAAACAATAGTAATATGTCTTCGAGTTAAACCAAACTTTTATTTTAACAGGTTGCCGTTAATACCTTTACATTTCTGTGTGTATATGATATGATGCTAATCTCTCTCAAAAGAAACCGTAAAATGCTGAGGAAGAAACTTCAGAGCAGTTCTGGAAATGTTATGTCCTCATTTGTTGAGACGGCAGATACTGAAATCACAGCGAGCACACAGAAACACATGATTGATTCATATTTAAATAGTGTTTTTGCTTAATATTTAGAGATACTAGTCCATATCTTGATTTGATTAAAGTGTAATGACCTACTTTTGATTAATTCATCCAAACTTTGACAAATTTCAGGACATTCCATGTTATGCAGTAAATTCCATTTTTATGACTGGATTTCATGATTCTGTCCGCGTTTTCCGCATCGTGGAAATCGACCAGTGACTTTCCATGAGGATAATTTCAGCATTATGGGTAGTTTAAGATTATTATTTCTTCAGGATAATGCATAGTGTAGTTATTCATTAAGCAAATTTATGGTGGTTATTAATTTATTCCCTTAAGTGAAAAATAGTTCCAATAGTCTTTATCATTGTTAACAACTGTGGAGCAAAGGGTAGGTATCACTTTATGTAGATTTTATCTATCTAAGTGTTGCATTTTATTAGTCCATTATTAGTTCGTGATTATGTATTATTTACTGTTTAAATGTTTAACTTATTTTTAAACGGCTTGACCTGTTCTGAAACTTTGACATATTTAAAATGAGCTAAAAAGCACATATTTTAAGTAATTATAGAAATTTTCATAACTTTCTACACTAATTTAACCTTTATTTCATTTAAATCCAGTCTGACTGGTAATACCTGGCCTGATTAGTTAAAATTATATAATTTAGAAGGAGTGCTGTTAAAAAGATAAAATATAATGCGTGTTAATTATAGAAATACTTGCAAGGAGAAATAAAAAGACTTGTAGGTTGTTTCAGTCCTCATTTGCACACTTCAAAGAGAGTGATTCAGGTTTGTAACATGATTTTCTGTGGTGAATTAAACAGACTTAAATGTGATCCACCATAAACACTTGTTGTTTTTAGTCAAATACTGCTTCCTTTATTAGACGTTAATTTGCTTTTAGAAATTCATCCAGAAGGGGTCAGGCTTGGCCTACAAATGAGAGCATCTTCAAGCATCAACGAATAATACGACGCATCCTGTGAACTCCCATCCATGCTTGAGCTTTGTGTTTTGCAGTGAGCAGCGGATCAGTCACCGTCAATGCCGACTCTTCAGTGCAGCTGCTGGCGGAGGAGGCCGTTCCTCTGGACAGCCTGGACCTCGCAGTGAGTCTTATCTCAACACAAAGAATAATTGGAAAACCCATTCGAGCATAGCTCTGCTCTTCACTTTTCACAGTCCAATCCATTCCTGAAGTTTTTTTAATTGAATTCACTCAGAAATGTGTCACATTATAGAAGAAAAATGAGTTACGAGTGCCATGTCATAAATTAAATGGACGGGCGTTTTGGGTTTTCGTCATTTTTCCGAAAACAAAGACTGTTGGGATTATAATAGAAGGTTGATTAATGAGGCTAAATCTGCACAGTCGTGCCACATTTGAAAGTTCAAAGAACTGTTTCGGAAACGCCCTATTGTCTGTCTGTTTGCCGCTGTAGACACTCTTTTATAGGATTATGATTTAAATCTATCATTTGAAACTATATCAAGCCACCCTTTTATTGTATTCACGCTGTTTATTCTCCACACAACGTCATTAAATAGAAATACAACAGTCTTTATTTTCTGTTAGTCACCGCTTTCTCAGAACGAGTCGAACGTTCGAAATGACACACCGAAAATGAGCTCTTTCCAAAGGGGATGTTCTCAGACATGCCCTTTTTCCGACACAGAATAAAGAGCACTTTCGGGTTCATTCCACATAAATAGGCCGCTTTTTTATTCTTCCTAGAGATAGCTGTGCTCGGGGGCCTCGCTGGTTAATAAGGAAGGAAAGGTCAGTCACCGTTGAAGTGGTGCAGATGTGTCAAATCCCCACTGAGAGACCTTTAACTCCCAGCAATGTTTGGCCTTTACACTGTGTAATCGCCACTGTGACAAATGTCCTTCACAGGAAAGAGGCCACGTTTATTTGCTCACACTGTTGAGAAAACGGCCGAGCTGGTCTAGAATGTGGCCCAAGTAGCAGTGGCATTGATTTTTAAGGCAAAGATGAGTTTTCTCACTTATAAGGTGCTTCAAGATATTGAAGTTCTCGGATCTGTACGACACTTGTTCCAATTGATGGCACCTTTTATAATGTCAGCTGTTATAGATCGAATTGGCGCCCGATACATCAGTGTCGAGATTACAGTGAATGTGAACCAAATGTCAGGAGTGCCATGTCTTTTGTACAGACGGCGAAAGCGAACCTCGAGAAAGCCCAGTCGGAACTGGGGGGCGTTTCAGATGAAGCGGCCCGGGCGGAGGTTCTGATCAGCATAGAGGCAAACGAGGCAATCGTCAAAGCATTGGAGTAAATGATTTGTGTTGGTACGTACACATTTTTAACGTATCCAGGATCAGGGTTTGTTCACCCAAAATGAAAATTCTGTCACCCTCATGTCCTTCCAGAAAGACGTTCGTTCACCACCTGAGCACAAATGAAGACATTTTTGATGAAATCCAAGAGCTCTCTGACCCTGCATAGACAGTAAGGGTCCTACCACGGACAAGGTCCAGCAAGGTACCAAGAACATCGACAAAATAGTTCATGTTGACACCAGTGGTTCAACCTTGATTTTATGAATATACAAAAACTTTATGAAGATATGACGTCCTTAATACGTTTCTGTGCCTTGAACGTGGACCCTTGCTTTCTATGAAAGGTCAGAAAGCTTTTGGATTTCATCAAAAATATCTTAATTTGTGTTCTGAAGATGAATGATCATCTTACAGGTTTGGAACGACATGAGGGTGAGTAATTAATGACAGAATTTTCATTTTTGGGTGAACTATCCCTTTAAATACAGTCTAATTAATGTTGCATATGAATGTACTTATGGCAGTTTATACCAATTTCTCATTTTGTTTCTCAGTAGGATAATCTGTCGGTGTGAAAAGGTCTCCGGGCTTTGTCTGTTCCCCACCCCAGTGAAGTCAGAAACCGCAAGACTTAACTGCTTGCTTTGTACAGTGGATGAAATTAACAATAAATTTATTTGAAATAACACACTGTGTCACTTTAATGTTCTCACAAAATTAATTTAAGCTGTAGTTGTGCTATGAATTGGTTTGATGGTATTTACACTACTGTTCATAAGAGAAAGGGGGCAGTATGGCACTGTTTAAACCTAAATGATCTCCAAGCTGTCTGCCAAAAAAACTGGAGCGAATCAATCCTCCTTTATTGTTCAGTCAATGACACTATTTTTGTACAAAGTGTACTATTTTTATTATTAGCCGTTATGCTAATTGTCAGCCTACTCAAGTTGCCTTCGTGTGCATTTTCTACATCCCTAAAACTGGTAAACAATTGGTTTAAGGCACTCACAAGCCAGCAACAGAGATAGAAATATAGCTAGTCCATGCTGCCAGAAGAAACATCCTACAGACGGTGGACATTGTGGTGTAAAAGTCTAGAATTTCCCTAAGTACAGGGTAATTTTACATGGCCGCTCCAGAGCTATAAGCATGTGCCGACTGGAGTTTTACGAGACTAAACCACATGCGTCTTTATGAACGTCAGACGTCTATCGTGGCAACATGCTGCAGCTTGCTCCAGTATGACATGTACAGAATTGGCAGTGAATAAGAAAGGAGTCATTCTTTGCTAAGAAAAGTTGCTTTTGGTGCAAAAAGCTAGCTAGTTTGTCTAAATTGTTACTTGCACTGCAAAACGTACTATGTATTTGTGTTAACTAACGTACAAATAGTTTACAATTTCATGAAAATCTAGTGCCAACAGTCAAAATGTAGACATCAGGCTAACTGTTACTTTTCCCACATACTGTTGGTGTCAAAAATCTGTCTTGCGAAGACTGAAATAAGATTTTAAGATTACTTTGGTTTGTTATGGAACCACAAGTTTCTATTTATGTCACACAATGTTTCCTTTGTTGCCATATTTTGTTCCTACATCTCTAGTGTGAGTATAGCCTCTATTCTTAAACTTCCTCTACAGGATGGTCCAAATTACCATTCTGCAGTCTTGAGAAAGGACAGTTTTAGGTCATACGTCCTGCCCTAGCCAAACTCTTCATCATATTTTTTTTTTTTTATAAACCTCTGTATGCTAATATGCAACTTTAGGAACAAGATGTCCTAGCTTACAGCACCAGAGAGTTTTTGAAGGAGCAGTATACCAAAATGGTATAAAACGATCTACTAGTGTCCATAATCATAAACATTGGTTCGTAAAGCTAATAGTACTGTTTATTGCACTTCTGGTTCTTTACCTATATGGACTAATGAATCAGAAGTCCAACTTAGTTCTGCATTGCAAATAAAGTGGCTAAGACATGAGTGTCCAGTTATGAAATTCAGCTCCAATCTGCTTCAATGCATTTCCCCGAAGACTTTGATTACACGTTTCGGGTGTGTTTAATTAAGGGTCTAGCTTAGGGGTCTTCAAACTTGGTCCTGGAAGGCCAGTGGGTGTCCTGCAGAGTTTAGCTCCAACCCTAATTACACACCTGAACCAGCAGGTGTGTTGATGCAAGTTGCAGCTAAACTCTGAAGGACACTGGCCCTCCAGGACCACGTTTGGAGACGCCTAGTCTAGCTAAACCAGTGCAGTCCAATCTTGCTCCCAGAGGTCAAAGTTCTTGAAGAATTTATCCTCAACACACCTGTCTGAAGGTTTCTTGAAGACATTGATCAGCTGGTTCAAGTGTGTTTAGTTGGGGCTGGAGCTAAACATGTCTTAAAGGTAACCTCCCAGAAGCAGGATTGGACACCCCTGAGCTGAACTTTGCAGGAATGGTGCTCCCAGAGAAGGATTGGACACCTCTGTTGTAGGGGTAACTTGCCTAGGTGTAACAATCATGCTTCAGATGTTTGTAGAAAGACGGGCGGTTGTAGAAAAGAGCTGCTTGAAGCTCTGACCTTGTTTAGCTTGCAGTCTGCACAGCTTCAGACTCTCAGGTGGCTGTGAGATATTGCACGCAGGCTGGGAGTGGGCGCGGAGGCCTGACGCTCCCGCCTACACAATCATACGGACCGACGCAGATCCGCGACCAGTTCTGCAGTTACTGGAACTGACTAAGGCTGGAGTTCCGAGAAAAACAGCCGGTCTTAGGTCAGTCTTTAAGAGCTGTTTCTCGATGTAGACCCTACACCACATCCTTTTTCGTCGTTCTCACCCACACATGCATAGGTGTCTACAAATAGAACACAGAGCAAGCATTCTAGAGAAACCTGCAAATCCACAACACACCTTAAAACCTTTTGGTTGAACTTTCAGCTTTGCTCTAATGACAAATAACTTCTCAAGTACAGACATCTCAAGTAATCAGTTATACAAATGGGCATTTAGGATACCATCCCCCACTTTCATAACAGTCATATTGGGTATACTTCTTTAGTATTTGTGCGTGTGTGTGTGTGTGTGTGTGTGTGTGTGGTACTAAACAGAATAGCAAAAATAATGACTCCCCTGGTCTCTTCTGTCTGGCTATCACTGACCAGTTAGCCCCTGCTAGCCAATGTCGTAAGGAGACCATCTGGCTGCGTATACCTTTCCAGAGAGATTAGTTACCAGGCATTTACTTCCGAGGGTCCAAGCTTAGCAATGGAGATGAATGGGAATGTTAACGGCTAATGTTCTGCAGTTATTATAGACCTACTTGGCTCGGACAAACACATAGTCCTCGACGAACCATGGCAGAAAGGTAGGACATTCTTTTTAACTATTGCTTGCAAATAAAGCATGTTACTGCTGCAGTAAAGGATAGGTTGTGCTAACTCTTTGTATCTCCCTCAGGCTAACAGTGATGTTTGTGGCGGTCTTGCGTTCCACAGAGCAAAGTGTCACATTCCAGAAGGGTGAGGTTGTTAAATCAGTTCACTGGGAAAGCGAGGGTGAGGCGTGGGCATAGGGTCTCTCACAGAGTGAAACCCTGTACACAAACTCTACAGCATGGCTTCAGTACAACCATGCTTGACTGCTCATATGCACATTTGTACAAAACCTTCGTCCTAAACTTCCCCAAGCCAAAGACTTCCTGTAGAGTCTCCAGCATATGATTCCATGTCACTCAGAAGTGTCTAGTCTTAAACTTGCTTTACTTAATCAAGAAACACTTTCCTTCTCCACCCCATTACTCTTTCCCACGTAAGTTATCCAGATGGAAAACAGCTCTGATTTTTCCCCTAAAGTGCAAAACATTGCCCCTTAGAATGCATTACATTAGCGGAATCAACCCTGCAGAATTGCATGGAAAACCAATTGGGGGAAAACCCAGCAGTCACATAGACATACTGTTTCCCTAAAAAAAGTAAACTCGCATGTCTGTACATGAATCAGTGTACTCTCAAAGTAGCACCTCTTGATTGACAAGAACATGGAGTGCATTGAGTGCACAAAATATCAGACGACTGCAGGGGCAACATTCCAGGTGAACTGTATAATTAAAAATTTAAAAACCTTTTTTCACACTAATGTGTAAATGCTTTAAAGGTGGAGAAGAATTAGGTCTTAAGTTTGATTTCCAGGGGACACACAGACTGATAAAATATAGCCTTTAATGCATTATAAAGCATTGAATGTGTATTTGCATTCCAGTGCTCTGCTTTTTCATTGTTTATCCTACGGAAAACCTGTGCTAGATGGATGTTTGACCATTAATCTTGCATCATTTGCAGCCCTGCACCTGTCATGCAAAAACGTGTTCCCCACAGGCCCCAAGTCATTTTCTATAAACTGAATTCCCATTCCACCAATGGCGTACGGAAACATGCATTGGTCAGATCGGTTCGGTATTTAGCAGCCTCGGGTCTCGTAATAAAAAAAAGGCTTTTCCTCAATGGACCCGATAAGATCCAAATTCTTTTAAACAATCCCGGACTGACTGTGGGGCTGCAGGCTATGCACACATCAATGCTGCTTATGTTCGTGTACAGTGAGGGGTTAAAAATAGCCTAAATGCCGTTGGGGTCGGGTTGGGTTTTCTTTTAAAAAATGTATTAAAAGCATGTCCGGTTTGGCTAAGAAGTGATTCGGGTTGAGTGCAGATTTTAGGACCCAAGGAGACCTCTACTTCCTAGTAATCCTTCAGAACTTAATTAGCTTGTTTAGGTGGTGAAGCGAAACTCTGCAGGGCTAAACTCTCCGAGACAGACGTTCGCTAACCCTGTACTAGGCACACTAGGACCTTCCAGGCAGGTGTGTTGAGGTAAGTTTGAGCTAAACTCTGCAGGACACCGGCACTCCAGAACCGAGTTTGGGCACCCCTGCTCTTGTACAACCAGCTAAAGTAAAAATATGCTTTTTGCATTTTGGGTTTTCGAGCTTAAACTGCTTCCATATTATAGAAATCTTTGGAATTTATGTTCAGGTCATGAGGCATGAATTGTTCATCTGTGTTAATTTCACATTCAATTGAAAGTGCTAGTAAATTCCTAGTCCTAGTAGATGAAGATTTATGCCTGAGTCCTTACCCAATATAGTGACTTGTGCTGGTTTCCTAATCACATGTCCTTGTGCTGAAGCACTAGGAAAATATGCCATCAAGCTAGTTTCCATCCAGCACTACCCAAGTAGACTTGGCTCCATTTACATGCTTGTGCTGTTTCGGACAAGTCCCGGGCTCTGGCGCAAGGCCCCACACCCGCATGCAAATGTGTGACGCCTTCCAGTGCTGGCAGACAGCAGATCAAACATAACCATGAGCCCAGGCATTGATCTTATTCTGTCAGCTGGCCCGGTATTAGCAGCTGGTGGTGGGGCGGGGAAGGTTGGGCGGTTAGGCGAGGTCAGGAATGCACTGACTGTAGTCGCTCGATGGAAAACAATGATGCCTATTGGTCACTTACGTTTACGGTGGACATGGTGACGACAAGTAATGACAGCAGTTTTGCAGTTTCCAAATGAACAGCCTAGCCTTATATGCCGAAACGACTGCTTGACAGTGACCCTATTTTTGTTTACCACCTTGTTGCCCTTTCACCAAGTTATGCTATGACGATCTCTCTGAGGCAATGCTCCCAGAAACTCCCAACTCATCATTCCAGAAAGTCAACGCTCATGCTAAAGTGAGCCTTTATCAACCCGAGCTAGTAAAAGCTTTTGAATGCTTCAGCTTTAGGGTGACTTGAAGCAAAAAGATCCCTCGTGCACTAGGGAACACTTGAGGGACATGATTTACTACGTAACTTATCACTGACTAGTCAGTGCATCTTAGCCGTTCAGCCATGGTGTTGTGTAGAATGCGTTTTATCTCGGCTGATAAGGTAATGCATGGGCAGAAGGTACTGGGTTCAATCCAGGACAAGCCCCCAAATAGATCACCTCCTAGAATTCACAAGGCCTCAGATTATGGGAAGCCTCTACATGTAATAAGTAGAAGGTTGCTGGTGTGGTTTTGCATCAGGATATGTAAGTAAGAACACCTCATGGACAGTGCGCAGTATCAATGTACAAATCTTCTATTGAACTGTCGGCATATTGACGCGCTACAAACGTAACCCAACCAACGCACCTTAAAAAGTTAAATGTAAGTCCTCAGGAACATTAGCATAACATTAACTTTTCACTGCATGTAAACACATCCTCGTGTGTTAACAAGACTACAAAAATAGACCTAATTAACTAGAACGGCTGCACATATCAAATAATCTGAACTGCTAAATGCCGGCATGACTAAACATGGGCTCTGTTCGCCTCTTAACATTTAGTTATTAAATAAATAAAATATAGAGGTTGAGAGTTTGTTCCGTGATTCAATGGAAAGGCATGATTATTAGTGTGCCGTCCCTCCCACTAGACATTAGATACTCTGATGTTAGCTACCATTTAAGGTTTTCCTCACTATGCTTAACATCATTTCAACTTTGGGTTAAGTAACGTTTCATGCTTCATTTTGAATTATTACCAAATTGTGATGTAAAGCATCACCAATTAAGGGTCAAGGTTTGGCTGGTTAGCATGGCCCATTACCCCCTGCTGGTAGCTGCTGTAACTACACCATATGTTTGTATTGGTGGCCATTAAGATTTAGCCATGTGCAATGTAAAACTGACTATTAATTTGTCTATATCTGCTGCATTTGACAACACAACTGGATAAACGCCAGTAAACAGTTTGGGATTGTACAGTGTGTACATTCGCCATCCAATCAGCACTGTGGCCACGTCATTTTGCTGTGGCACTAGAGTGATTAGTCACATGGCTGGCTGCAAAAACAAGAGCTCATGAGCAAAGACGCTGGATTTCGTATGCATACTTCTATGGGGCTCCACACCAGCCGAGCAAGTGCCATTGAGATGACTGGGAATGCAGACGGATAGGTTTCTCCAGGTATTATACATAAATCTCTTTGGATGTAACTGATAAATTACTTTTTTCTTGTGTTATATTTAATTTCATGCTAAATATACAGCATTCTGTCAGTTTTGCGTCGTCAAATTTTTGCCTCATAAATTCTTTGCAGCTGTTTGACTGTCAACTAATGAGGAACTGAAAGGTACAGAAAAGAATTAATTTGCATGAACAAATGACATTTCCTTTGAAATCAAGCAATATACGAATGTTGATACTTGAACTTTTCCAGTATGTGAGCACTAGGTGAGATACTTTTAAAAATACGTCTTGTTTTAATGCTAAACTTGACCAACTTTCGAGTCTTGAACCTAAATAATTATCAAGCTTTTTTAATATCGCGCTGACTTCTAAAGTCACTAACTAAGCAACATAAGGACCGTATTGTAGATTAGAGCATTCTAGTTTAGGAGCAGGATTACCTTGTGTCTAGGAAACCAGCAATGTTTTAGACTTAGATTAATCCAGCTTTTTCCAAGAACACTTCATAGAGGTCATAAGCCGATTCCTTCGTAAAAGTAAACAAGCTCATTGGCCCACATGTAAATGCTTTACCGGGAAGACACAATTGAACTCTCTGTGGTGAAACTGAACGGTACAGGGAAATAAGGAAGTAAGCAGTAAAGAACATTAGCAAGAAATGCCGCTCGCGGGGACTGCAGCCTAAAGAGTGACGGGAAATAATGGCATTCCTGTGAAATGCAGGCTTCTATTTTTAAACTCTGATTGGACGCAAGATGACCGAGCTTCCTACGTCACAGATGGAATCAGAGGGCGAGAATAACCTTCCATATCAATGATTAGATTACCACAACCAGCAGAACAGCGGATACAGGTGAAATGTCAGTGTGCCACGCAGCCCCCGTGCATTGCTTCTCTCTAGAGGCTGTGTTCTGATTAAATTAGCCTAACGTGGGAAGTTGCTAATCCGAGCCAACCCAGGATTAAGCCTGCAGGACATCGAGAGTACATGGGAGAATGTGTGTTTGAGTGTGGGCCGCTGAGTGGGTGGTGGATAACGAGGGTTTGCGGAGAACAAATAAATCTTGTAGAACATGAGGGTAACAAAGATACTCCTGTAATTCCGTCTTGTCTTAATTCATCATGTGATGTCTTGTAGAATATCAAATGAAATGTGTATTAATAACAAGCAATACACACTTAATTTGCTTTGGAATTTGGCTGATGTCTTGGGTGAATTCTGTCGTGCTCGCTCTTGGTTTCCATAAAGAAGTGCTTAGGTGAACTTTCTCCTTTTTACAATGTGGTCAAGCGCTAAGCGCTGCAGGTGGCTACTTATGCAAGATTATACAAATGCGATATGCCTACAAAGCTAAGGCCTGGAACAAAACATGCAATATTGTGGTTATATATCTAAAATACCTGCATTAGCGGGCTCATGATTAGCTGAGGACTAACCACTTTAAATAATGAGAAAGCTGTTATTTGCATCACGTAGATCGTTTGCACAGCGTTGTTAAGCATATCATAATTTATACAGCAGTTATTTTCAGTCCTCAGATCTGATTGGCCGAGTGGCTCAGTATCTGGAATACTCGATTCTCATTGGTTAATCACGGATCACTGGTCAGATATTTCTTAAAGTCAGTGTAAAGGCAATTCAGAGAATTGTTTCTAAACACATTATAAAGATTGTAGTACTATGTAGTACTATGTAGTTTTTCACCATTTTTGTGTTCAGGAATGTTTGGGTGGGTCTATCGGCTAATCTTCAATGTGTTTTGCACTAAACAATACTTTTGGATGGAACTGTTTTTAGAGTTTACACTGAAAACAATTTGTTTTTTTAATAAGAGAAGTAACTGACAAGTCAGATTCAGCTTACGACACTTCTTATTCATTCCTACGGTATCCATAATTGGTGACTGACTGTCGCACAAATCTGACTGAAAGTCAGTGACGTTAAGGCTGTAATATGATTGGCTATTGAGGCACATGTGATCCAAATTGACCATTACGCTTTCTACGATAGTAAGTAATACAGACCCTCTCATCTCCCAATAGTAAGACAATCTTGACCCACTGAGTATGGGCCCACTGAGTAACACTATAATAATTAAAGCGCATTAGCACCAGTTGTTCGCCTGCTCAATCACAAGTTACTGTCGTTACAATTCGTTACTACAGCCTATAGTTTGCTAGCTATGCCTTCGTCACATAAATGCCTATTAGTTGGTTGCGATAATTTACAAAACAGCTTGGTCTCCTTATTTAAATTTTTTTGTATTTAACAGTTGAGACAGTGGACAACTTTCCCACGAGTGAGCGTGGTTTCAGTGCCGAAAGCAGAAACGCCCCTAGCGTTAAGCCAAAACGTTTCGATCGCCCCCAGGTGGCTGGACCCAGTATAGGTCATGAACCCTGCCCGCTCCATGGAATCTAATGGGACCTGAGACAAACAAAATATTTAAATTATACTTCAAATGATTTTTTCTAAAGATGGTTTTTGTCATTTAATGTAGTTTTTATCATGCTGACTTAAGTTCAAGTCTTCATTTATGAAGTTTTAGTTGTGTGTTAGATTTAGTTAGTTATGTGATGCTATAAAAATGGGAGTCTGGCGTCACGATTGACAGCTTTAATTGAAAGATTCTCTTAGCGAACTGAGGAACCAAACGACTTTTTCAGGATCTTAAGGAGATTGGAGTTGTATTTTCATTATTTTAACAAGCCCCTTGTACGGGACTCTTGTACGCTAAGTAAAAAAGGGTCAGGGACATGTGTTTGCGATCGATTCTGCGGGACTTTACACAGACTTTACAAGTATCGCTTCTTTCACTTCTTTCATGCAAACATTATTGCCGTCATCTTGCCGTCGTCTCTGTAATCAACTCCAACAGTAATGGAAAATTACCTCCGAAGACTGACTGAGGTAATAGTATTACCCAAAATATTGTTGTAGGCAGTGGTCGTATATAAAGGTATTTCAATTTTTTTTTTAAGTTTTAAGTCAATCTATTTATTTTGTTGAGTAACAGTCAGATGAATATTGCAAAACACTGACTACAAGAAATGTTTCCTGAGCAGCAAATCAGCATATTACAATGATTTCTGAAGAATCACGTGACACTGAAGACTGGAGTAATGGCTGCTGAAAATTTACAATTGAAGTCAAAAGTTTACATATTCCTTGCAGAATCTGCAAAATATTATTTTACCAAAATAAGAGGGACTGTACAAAATGCTTGTTATTTTTTATTAAGTACTGACCTAAATGAAATATTTCACATAAAAGACATTTACATACAGTCCACAAGAAAAAATAATAGTTGAATTTATGAAAAAAAAAAGTGTTCAAAAGTTTACATACGCTTGATTCGTAATACTGTGTTGTTACCCGAATTATCCACAGCTGTGTTTTGTTTTTTTTTCATGTGTCCCTCGTTTGTCCTGAACAGTTAAACTGTCCGCTGTTCTTCAGAAAAATTCTTCAGAAACCACAAAGTCTTTGGTTTTTCAGCATTTTTGCGTATTTGAACCCTTTCCAACAATGACTGTATGATTTTGAGATCCATCTTTTGAGATCCAACTGAGGGACTCATATGCAACTATTATAAAAGATTCAAAGCTCACTGATGCTCCAGAAAGAAACAGGATGCATTAAGAGCCGGGGGGTGAAAACTTTTTGAATTTGAAGATCAGGGTAAATTGAACTTATTTTTTCTTCTGGGAAACATGCAAGTATCTTCTGTAGCTTCTTAAGGGCAGTACTAAATGGAAAAAAAAATATGATATTAAGGCAAAATAAGAAAAATGCAAACATCTTCATTCTGTTCAAAAGTTTTCAACCCCGGCTCGCAATGCCTCATTTTTCCCTCTGGAGCATCAGTGAGCGTTTGAACCTTCTGTAATAGTTGCATACGAGTCTCTCAGTTGTCCTCAGTGTGAAAAGATGGATCTCAAAATCATATAGTCATTGTTGGAAAGGGTTCAAATACACAAAAATGCTGAAAACCAAAGAATTTGTGGGAGCTGAAGGATTTTTCTGAAGAACAGCGGGCAGTTTAACTGTTCAGGACAAATGAGGGACTCATGAACAACTATCACTACACAAAAAAAACACAGCTGTGGCTCATTCAGGTAAAAACACAGTAAGAATCAGGGTCATTTTTATGAAATCAACTGTTAACTTTTCTTTTGGGCTATATGTAAAGGTCTCTTATGTGAAATATCTGATTCAGGTCAGTACTATAATCCCTCTTATTTTGGACAAATAATTAACATTTTGCAGATCCTGCAAGGTGTATGTAAACTTTTTACCTCAACTGTATATTACATTAAATTATACCAAAGTAGAAAACAGTCTTTTTATATTATTACTGTTTAACTGTATTATTGATCAAACAAAAACACTTAATAAACTTACCGATCCCAAATTTTTGAATGGTAGTCAAAAACCACCCACACTCTGTAGGAGTAAATACACCTACAAAGTGTGTCGTCTTCTCGCTTGTCGCCTTTCACGTGAATTAGGTGGAGGTGTAAATGATTCCTGTGTAATTTCTGTATTCCCACAGTACTTACTTATTCCAACTTCCTGTTGACAGACCTATGAGCCACGGCCCTACACGTTGACAGGCGTGTCCTAATGCTTCCCCCACTGTTTCAACAAAAGAATGGGGGTAAACAACAATCGGAAAGGGGCTGACGGATACAGACTGTTGAAAATTTCTCAAACATGAAAACGGGAACGGGAGTGACTTTGATAGTTTGGAATGCTGCTCACCCACACATGCACAGACGCCCACATATGTCCCACACATGTCTCACACATTTGAATACGCATAAGGATACTCATTGTACGTGACACTTCAAATCCTTCACATCCACCCTTTTCATTAAAAGACGTTCTTGCATGAATAAGGCTAATTGATTCAGTGAATGCTGTTTAATTGGCAAGAGCAAAAAACCTCTTCAACCTAATTCCCTTTAGGGTGGGAAAGCAGCTAAACCGTCTTACAACACATCGTGTCAGCTTATTAGAAGCACTGTACAAAGACTTTATTATTCATCTACAATTTGTATCAGTTTCAGGTTTGCGGCCTCCACCTTGCCGCATCACTGCTTTGAAAAGGTGATGAGGGAAGGTGTTAAACTCAATGTTAATGGGAGTATACGGAAGATACGTAGCATTGTAGCATTTTAAGATGTTATGAATGTACTTAAAGGAAAATATAGTTGTCCTATATACTAGTTTTGCCCTAGGGTGGAGTTTACCATCTTAAACTGCTATGTTTTGCTCAAAATACGTGCTTATATAACACGAATACTTCATAGCTTTGAAATATTGAAGTATTTCATCATTAGTTTTCATTTTAAACATCTCTGCTACTATACCGAAGTGGCGTCACAAACTTCCTGAGATTAGAATTCCACGTAAGTTTGTTGTTTACCGTCGACTTCTCTCGTATCCAAGCAATGTGTTTTCCTTGACTGGTTGCCCAGTTACTTCTGTATGACGTCAGGACATAGTTACGCCCCTCCTAAATCAAAGGCTTCTCCACGTTAACATCTTTTAAGGTGGCACACAACTTGGGAGTTTCGCAAAACTTGCGTTTTCCCTACCAAATAAACTTTGTTTGAAATCTTGGATTTCATCTGAGTGAAACTACAGTTGGAAATTCATACGCTATTTTGAAATGTCCATCCAGAATGAAACCAAGCTTGTGATTTATGCCCTCCACCTTAAATCACATGCTGACATCGCAAGAAGCGAAGTCTCCACCCATTCTGTGAGCAGCTTTGTAAAGAGGTGTTATACTTCAACTCCAACGCTCGAATGCTGTCACACGGTGTAGTTTCGGATAGCAGGAGCACTGGAATAGTCTTGGGATTTAAACCGGCGTCTGCACTGGGACGGCTGATTCATTTAAACAAGCATACCGGCTGCTGTAGCCACATCTTAGTGGACTTTTTTGTGGACAAATCTGAACTACATTAAAATTTTATCTATACATGCCAAAACTAGGCAACCTTGTGGAGGATTCTGAGACATTGTCGCGAAACTTTGAGGTTTTCGCCACAATAATTGGTGAGTGCTAAAATTATATTTTTAATAAGGATGGTGAACTTTTTGTGCAGCAGTTGGGCTGCTGTCTGTTTAAGTTTTGCACTAGTATGTCTGTTTTTTACTTTTTAATTTGACTTGAGTAAAATCGATTTTAAAAAACGAGTTTACATGATTTGGGACTGATTGAACTTGGAAAGAGATTTAGCTCAAAATTTAAACATTGTCATTTTATGAATCCTCATGTTTTGTGTCACTTTCTTTCTTCGGTGGAACACCTCAGAAGGAAAATATTAGGAACTGACAGCCATGGTTTCCATGCAATTGCAGCTTTTTCCTTAAAGCAGTGACTAAAAGTCTTAAAACGGTGCCTGAAGTCTCCTTTTGTTCTTTACTGAGGAAAGAAAGTCAAACAGGTTTGGAACAACATGAGGATGGTAAATGACAAAATATTCAGTTTTGTGTAAACTTTTCTTATAAGTAGCGCAAAAAATTTTCACCTCCTAAGCTTCCACTTGATGTTTATTTTTTGCTTATACAAAAAAAGGTTAAGACATTAAGGACCTGCTCCATGTGTATATGCCTCCTCATACTTGGTGTTGCCAGTACCTCCTTTGACCACTGGTGGGCGCTCAAGTATTTTGTTGTGTTCACTACACAGTAAATTACAGATTGATGGATAGAATTTTTTACACAGGTTCAAGTCAATGATGGTTGTGCTCACGCACCACGTGAATGAGTTGTAAATTCTGGCGTAGCATTTTTTTTCATTTCACAAAGCAGATCTGCTGTATAACCCAAAACCCAAGATTTTTTTGTCAGCACTTTAGGTTTTATTATACAGATAAGGTGCTATATCAGAGCTGGCCTACCATTTGCAGACGTTTGCAGACTGTAGCTTACAGCACATTTGGCACGAGATCGTGATAGTGAGTGACGTAAGTGTCAATTTGTGTATCGCCCCAAGCGATGCTTATTATACTGTATGACTGGGACGCAACGTTTCCTTAAGAGCATACTGTCTTTTATGGGGGACTATTTGAATAGAGATAATGATAACCGTAATACATGCTTTTAAACGTAAGCTGCACACGTAGAAAGATTACAGGCTCTTAGAACATGCGTGTGTAATTATAGATTTGCATATGGATGATTCTTCAATTAGGGCGACTGTTCTGTCCTCTAGCAATTGTATAAAAATGCATTTTAGCTTGGAAAGATTGGTCATTATTGCTTCAAACATTTAACTGTGCCTCTTACTCATCCTAAAGAATACCAAAAGACGTTTTAATGTTACTTTTCTCAGTATTGAATTATACGTAAAGTGCTGTCAAACGATTAATCGTAATTAATCGCATCCAAAAGTTTTTTTTTTTAACATAATGTGTGTGTGCTGTGTTTATTTATTGTGTATATAAAGAGACACACACATACAGTATATATTTTCATAATATTTACATGTGTATATTTATTTTTTATAAATAAATGTAACATTTAAGAAAAATTATATATCCATGCATGTGTGGGTAGTTATATATACATAATAAATGTACACAGTACACACATATATATTATGTAAACAAAAACTTCTATTTTGGATGGAGTTAATTGCGATTAATCGTTTGACAGCACTGTGAATACAACTGAATTGAATACAAGTGAATACAACAGTATTACTACTACTACTACTACAGATACATTTAAAAGTTAACTGCTATCTAAATTGTAAGCAACGTTTGTTCCAGAAACTGAAAAAATAACGTCACAAAATCGCTAAAACAATTTGGGTTGTGGAAGAAGACACAGTTGGCAACAATTATGCAACCTAACACACTTCTTGGTTATTATTATTTTGTAAACACTGCGTTCAGTGTTGCTATTTAAACATTCAAGGTTATATTGGGTGACTTTTGTTACTTTGACAGTTTGTCTCATGAATGGTGTGGAATTGGTACGAGTGGGCTGGAACTCCAGGACTGGAGCTCCTCGCCCACTCAGATTGGATTTGTCCTCAATGAGGAAAGCGATGTGGGAGAGAAAGGAGGCGGGGTTTGGGCTCCACGTGGGTGAGCAGCACATCCCCCCATTGGCTACACATATGACGTCTTTACATGCGCTTCTTGTGATTGGGCAGTGCTTTTGTGGGTGTAACCGTAGCAGCACAGTGGAAGCGAGATACGGTGAAACAACGGGCATTATTATGCGTGTTTCACTGGAGTTTCTCTTCGCGATGAGGGCTGCGCTTTAAAAAAAAAAAAAAAAAAGAAAAAAGGAAAAAAAAAAGGTCGCGCTGGTTTTGCAGTACACTGTCAACGACAAAGGACTACAGTTACAGAATATGCATTTTAATGCGCTATTGGAAAGATAGAATTAATTACTATTAGGATCACCGCAGGATCGATCACCAAACGGGAATAATCATTGGGAATATTTTCCAAGAGCTTTCACAGATAGCTTTCCACTGAGAGATCCAGCCCTATCCGTCCGCTTCCATCGACCCTGTCTCCTCTATCGTAGGCTATCGAATGGACCAGCATCCGAGCGCCCGGAGCTGCAGCAGTCGCGGAGCTGCGCCGTCCTGCGAGAGCGTCTCCGGCGAGCCCCCCATGAATTTGTACATCCACTCCACCACCGGCACACGCTTCGAGCTCTCCCTTCCCGCAGAAGAGACCGTGGAAGGGCTAAAGCGAAGACTCTCTCAAAGACTGAAAGTACCCAAAGAAAGACTCGCTCTGCTACACAAAGAAACGTGAGTAGTAGTCTGATGTGTTACTGTTAGACTGCACGGTTAGTTATTTTTAACAACGGTTAAGAGCAGGTCAGAAGGTGGGTTCCTGGCTGGGCTTCCGAATGGAGATTTTTAGCCACCTCAGATGGCAAGCCGTTTTAACATTTATTCGTTTAAACGGGTATTTGTTTTTTGTCTTTACTAGTACTAATACTTATTCCAGTAGTGACTAGTGTATTTCTCATTTAACTACAAAATATAATTACGATTACTTGTAATTATTCAATAATTATAAATATCTGACAAGTAGCTATTGTTGTTACCAGTAACCAACTGCAAGTCTCATAGCTTCTGACTAGTAGTTACTATTATCTAGTCCTGTTTAACTATTCTTTAGGTAGCAGTACTAACTGTTTAGTAGTTCTGAACCATTTAAATAGTCACTATTATCGGTTCCACTGTTCTGGTTACTAATATTGAGATATTTACTATTAGCAAAACAGTAATGACTAGTATACAATGAATGAGCAGTTGCTGACTAACTGAATAGATAGTAGTCACTACTGTAGCTAGTATTTATGACTTAAAAAGGTGGTCAGTTATTAGTACAAAATGAGCTTAAAATGGCTTGCCATAGACACCTGCATCATGGAGCCCCGGTTCATGTTTTTATTGCAGTCTATGTTGCATATCTACCATGATATTTTTGCTGTGGCAGTCCACAGCCTCTTGAATAGAGAAGTGAAAGTGATCTATGCTGTTGACAGTGTGCTGTGGAAGTCAGTTTAATATAGGCCATGTGCAAGGTGCAGAAACCTGCATCACACCTGAAACTGTACTAGTAGTTCAAAACATTATGCAAACAGTATCAGTTTAACGGCTCAACTGACAGTAGAGCATGCATACAAATGGAATTTCCTAATCTCTTGATTAAACTGGTTGCTTTGCTTGATTAGAATATGCATGGCGTTAGTAATTATCATTTTAAACTGGATTCTAAGGACTAAAGCATTCCTCGCACTCGCACTGCTGTGTGTTAGAGCGAACGTTAAGGGAAAAAGAGGCAATGTTAGTTTCAGTGCAGTTTGCACATTGCCTAACAATTGCACTTGGGTGGTGGAACCGGGAGGTGAGAGAGAAGCTCTTTTGTCGCTTGCAAATGACCCTAACAGTTGCATTGTTTGTGCTTTGAATTGGGCCGATTGAAAAGCCCTCACTAGTAATCACCACCAAATTACATCATCCTTTTAAAACGAAGAGAGTCGCTTAATCTCTTCTGTTTGGTTTAGCTGCCTCCAGGCCAAGTGCTCAGTCCCTTTGTTCAGCAGGAGGTGGTGACATTTAGCCTGAACACATGTGTACACATTTATGCCACTAGGACAGATATTTTTAAGAGATTTGGTGGTTAAAAATACATTTAGACTCTGTGTTTGAAAGAATGGGATTCATGCGGGGGTGTTTTTCGAATAGACATGCTGATTTACATGTTGTAAGACACCCTCTGTGGTTTTTAGTCTGCTGGTATAGGCTACAGATGCACTTCATAACTAGATCAAAATATTATTTTATTGTGTGTAAGTAATGAGAGAGTTCACCCAAAAAGACGATTCTTTAATCATTTACTCCCATGTCATTCCAAACCTCTAAGACCTTTTCCTATGGAATGAAAAAGATATTTCGGGAAATGTCTCAGTGTTTTTTTATCCATACAATAAAATTCAATGGGGTCCAATGTTGTTTTGGACAAAATCTGTTGCAATATTCTTCAGAAAGTAAGTCATTAATGGATCTGTTTTGGAAAGTCTAACATCTCCTTGTTTTTTTTCTAGACGTCTGAGTTCAGGAAAACTTCAAGATCTGGGAATAACGGATGGGAGCAAGTTAACGCTGGTTCCAACAGTTGAAGCAGGCCTAATGGTAAAAATAGCATGAGCTACATTATATGTCTTGTACTTTGCCAACTCTTTTTGTCACACATATTTACCCCGTCGTGTCTTTCTCCTTAAAGTCTCAAGCATCAAGACCTGAGCAGTCAGTAATGCAGGCGCTGGAGAGCTTGACGGAAACACAGGTAAGGTTTCACTCTAATAAGGTCATCCCAGTAGATGTTTGAATTACACAGCGGCCCATTACATTGGACAGTTGCACGTACACTTAACCTAATTGCCAGGGCAGGAGTGAACACCCGCAGTTGGCTCTTTTTTTAAAGGATCATTTGTATGTTTTTGAACTCTCTACTTGGCAAGATGGTGCACTGACACATAGGGTAATGGGATACAGATGATGCCCTCCTAAGCTTTTAACTTGAAGACCTCCACACACTTACAACGCATATTTTAAGAAGCACCTTCCAGTTTCCAGGCAACATCTGTGAGCCGAGGCAAACCCCACCTAGAAGCCACTTCACTGAGACACACCACCTTTAATATGAAAGAAACTTCTCCAACTTATGCTGCTTTCTAATTTGCATTTTTATTTCCAGCGAACTAAACCTTTGGTATTAGTTATTTTCACTCATTTAACTTATGGTTTACATTGTTAAACAGCAGTTGACATTGAATCAGTTAGTGGATATTGACCAAAATATCTTGTATGTGCACAAATTTGTCCGCCACATGTCTCCACTGTATCTTCTTACTGATATTTTGGGAAATCCTGAGTTATTCTGTTTGTGTGCGAGTGATATGGGTGTACATTTGTGTAGGAGAGGAAAGCGCCTATCTGTAATGACGACAGAGGAGTGTGTGTGTGTGAGTACGAGGGGGAAGGGTAGACAGGGGAGTGCACCGCTCTTATCGTTCAATACACCTTCTCCCGGCAGCGGCAGTGTCTCCTGTTTCTGTAGAAAAGCTTTTGGCCTTTCTCATCAAAAAACCTCCTGCGGTACCGTGCAAACGTTACTTGTGCTTTTTCTCTGATCTAATGTATTGTTTGTAGGCAGCTAACTGTGTCATCTGGTCGCTTACGAAACGACCCCTTTTTAGAAATCAGCATTTTTAGTCATCATTGTGTCCTTTTTGTAGCTTCATGGTTACAGACATGAACTGAGTCAGTAACACTGTCAAATGTGAGACATATCGCTCTTTCAGAATTGAAATTAGTCAACACAATTGTGCAGCCACGGCGACTGTAATAATAAGTGATCTGCGCTCAATGATACCTAGCCATGTAGGACTAAATTATGTTGGATTCGTAGTTACTGCAAACAACCACATATGTGACCCTGGACCACAAAACCAGTCTTAAGTAGCATGTAGCAATAGCCAATTTTTTCTTTTATGCCAAAAATCATTAGGATATTAAGTAAAGATCATGTTCTATGACGATATTTTGTAAATGTCCTATTGTAAATATATCAAAACTTAATTTTTGATTAGTAATATGCATTGCTAAGAACTTCATTTGGACAACTTTAAAGGCGATTCTCTCAATATTTACATTTTTTTGCACCCTCAGATTCTAGATTTTCAAATAGTTATATCTCAGCCAAATATTGTCATATCGTAACAAACCACACATCAATGGAAAGCCTATTCATTCGACTTTCAGATGTATAAATGTCAATTTAAAAAAATTGACCCTTATGACTGGTTTTGTGGTCCAGGGTCACATGGACATAGCAGAATTCCAAGAGCTATGGCGCTTGCTTCTAGGGAAAGATCTATCTCAGACTCCTCGTAACCAGACTGTTTTATGGAAAGGGAAGGCTTGCAATTATTGGAATGGCATTTTTCCCCTTGTTACTCTGGCCTAACAGCTTTTTCTGGCCTATAATTTAAAGCTGCTGTGGTTTCGCGTGTCTCTCCATAGTCTCCAGTTTTACCCTCTCCGCTGTTAAAGAGGAAGAATGAAATGACATCAAGGAGTTTCTAAGATCCAAGGGAAAATATAGCCCAGTTTCTGCACTCCACTTGATAGATCAGCTAAACATTAAAACGCCACTTTTGCATTCAAACAGCGCTTTGTTGCTGGTAACTCTGCCTATCAAGTAGGAATAATGACTGGTGTCTGATTCTTCAGGCGACGGAGTTTGTTAATTAGCGGTTTCTGTGCTAACCCGCCTCTAAAGGCAGGTAGATTGCTCGCTTTGTCCTTGGGGGGATAACATAGCGGTTTGTTTCCACAAGCGAGTGCATTTCCCCCAGTCTCAGTGCTACACGCTAGAGATGGTGTCCTGTCATAACTCTCCACCCTCCAGACACCCACCTACTCACTTTAGAATGGGGCCGGGGCGCCTGTCATTGTGTCTGGAAATGGACAGATGCAAATAATGGGATCCAACAATATAGAGCGAGTCACCTCTCAGTCACCCCCTTGTCATTTCCACCCACCCAACCCCCTTCCCAGAGGGAGCAAGAGAAAGAGAGTAACTAAATCTGAGAGATGGCCGTAGTGACGTCACCCTTGACGAGGGTCTGAAGTGTATGTGATTACCCGGAAGGACAGTGATGAGTCAGATACCCAGGTATAGATTGAGGACGAAAATAGAAGCGGTGGGATCAAACGTCATGCTGAGTGGCAAGGCTCCACAGGATGCCGATGGCTTCTGTGCCACATCTACAATGATTTTTTTTTGATTTGACAAATATTTGAAATAGAAAACGCGGGTGTTGGTGTGTTGTGTGAACAGCTGGCTCATGGGAGGAGAGATCGGTTTGCGCTTCTCTGATCAGCGATCAGGCCCATGCCTGTGTGTTTGCACGGAGAGCACTCCCGATCCAAGAGGGACTATGTTGACATGGGCAATCACTCGGATTCGTGACTGTTCCTGTTTCCCATCCGCCTTTGTGATTGAAGTGCTCGGTTTCGTGACTGAACTGAAAAGGAAGAAGGGAGGGGTGCTATGGCGAACTTCTCATTAGCCGATAACCAAGCCACCAGCTTTTTTTAATTAGGGTCAAACTCCTCTTCTGTACTGAGCTATTTCTTTTTTTAGCACCGTTCCTTATACTTGTCCTTCTTAGTGTTTCTTTATTCTGTGACATTTCGCGACATGTTTTTTAAGTCATTAATTAATGCTGAGTCCCATGGTTGTAGATATTTTGAATCCTGTTGGCTGCAAGTGCGACACGTCTGTTTTGACTCAGTCTCTCGCCTACCCAGACTAATCTGTTCAGTCATCTGAGGAAAAAGGTGTTGCGCTTTCACGGGGCATATCTTTGATGGTCACCCGGAGCTCAGAGAATGAGGAAGAGTGGACACGGCAGGAGCAAAAATTTGCCTCATGTCCTTCTGAACCTGTATGACCTTTCCTTATTCTGTGGAAAACAAAAAAGTTTGGACTCTCATTGTCATGGAAAAAAACTTAGCTTCTTTTGTTCTCCACAGAAGAAGAAAGAAGTCATATAGGTTTGGAATTATTATTCAGTTTTAGTCAACATTCATGATGGAAAGAGGCTCCTTACAAGTTCTGACTTGATCGAATTTAGTCTTTACCCACTGAATCCTCAACATTCAATCTCTTGTAGACCTTGAGTAGGTCAAACCCCTCGAGTGAGATCTTTGAAGGTAGTCTTCAGGGTTGGAAGAAAGATGCAAGTGATTGATTATTGTAAAGGAGCTTGTTATTGCATCCACACCCTTTATGCCCCTTTGTGAGGACCATATTGATAGCCCCCTGGTGCGATCAAAACCCACCAGTCGATGGTGAGGGTTAATAAGCTGGTTTTGAACTTTCCGTGTTTGCTGAGGCCTTTGATAGGTGACCACTAGTCTTTTAGTCATGCTTGGTATCAAAAGAACCTGTTTTCTTACTTGACCCCTCATAGATGGGTGTCTTCAGGCTGTGGATGAACGTCAGCCTGGTGCTGTTCCGAGCTCCTGCCCCGCATCTCCAGTGTTACAGAAGAAACCGCCTGCAAATGAGTTCCTTGAACCGCAGGGACCCCAATAAATAAAACTGTCAGCTATAGAGTTGGAAGGGAGGGGAAAAAAAACGGAAGGAGCCAGAGGCGTACTCTCACTGAATATTTCATCAGCATCTACTGGCATCCTCGCACCCCTCCACCCTCTCTCTCGCTACAAGGTTTCTCCCCCAGCCCTCCTCCCCTGTCTCCCCTTATCATGTTTTCTTTCTCTCTCCTTCACTCGCTCTTCACTGCATAGCAACTGCAGCCCACTGCAGAGCAAAATGCCTCCCCAACAAATCAAAATGGACGAAGTGTAAAGATAAAGGAATAGTAGCACTAGTTGCAGGTGAACCAATGTTGGCTTTGCCAAGTATACAATTCTTCAACATGGTAACTTTGTTGCCATAGATGTATCTGTACAGCTTTGTTGGCCAAACGAAATCCCCAGATTTCCAGCATTTTCTGCATTGATTCTTGAGTGAAATTTGCAAATGAATAGACACTTTATTACTTTTATACCTCTATGCCTCTTATTGATAGCATATTATCCTAAATGTTGTATAAATAAAAATGGATGCGTAAAATGTTGAATTATTGCTATTCCAGTTCTGCAGAAAACTTTCAGTGGCTGCACATTCCATGTAGGGCTGTTTTGTAAAGAATATGACCTTTAGTTTATTCATTTTCATGTAGAGAGTGAAGAAAGGGTGGATCCAGGTAGCTTCTGGCTTCAAAAGAATTTCCAAGCCAGTGTCAAGAGCGCTCTGTTATAGAACTTGATCTGTGTGCCTTGATGAGAGAGAGAGTCATTGGCCTTAAGAACAAAGAGACCTGTGCAAACGTACACTTTCGGTCTCTTTTGAGTACCTTATCCCTTTTTAGGTGATGTTGACACCTGACAGATTCTATATTGCTGTGCTAGGTGAAGTGTGGAATTTCTGGCCACAAGTCTTCTGAAACTCTTGATCATAGGCAGTTTTCTGAGGATGACTAAATATGAGGTTTCTTCCACAAGCATCAAGACTCTCCAAAATGGTCTGTTAATATATCTTTGTTGTTCCAGTCAAGTCAAGAACTCTTAAACACCACAGAAACCTTGTACAATGTATACTTGCGCACACATTCCTTAGATGCTGTGTAAGTGAAGACTGCAGATCCGTAAACCCGCTGCGTCTTTGTCTTTGTGGTCATTCGGTTATTGCAGCAGAAGAGTGTGGGCTGGCCAATGTATTGACAAAGGTCTGTGTGACTCAAACTGACGGCTGCTGTGGGGAATGTCTCTGCAGACCACGTCCTCGCCTTTCAGAGGCACTTTTACTGGTTTGTGGGGGTTCGCGCACTCTCTCATTATGTGGGATGAGTCTGGGCTTTGAGTGAGTCAGTGAGATGCTTGGTCTTGATGATGACTGATCTGCAAGGCTAATGTGGGGTCTGGCACGCTTTACTTGACGATTTGCAGGCCCAAATAATTTTAATTATTAGTGCTTGGATGTTCAATGCCCTCCTTGCTTCAGATATTCAAAGCCTTTATCCTATTACAGAGTTACTCCGCTATATGCTAATGGTAAAAGAGTAATTACAGGGACCTATTGTTGGAATCTGAATTGTGCTTTAGATGCAAATCAACTTGAAAGACCGCTGTCATTCAGGGATGGGATCCACCCTCACTTTGTGGTGAGCCACCAATTTCACAATTGACCTTTAAACAGGGGTTACCATCAATTTTGAGTATTCAGTGTATTAACACTTAGTCACACATATCAGAGTTTATTTTTTAAAACTTCATCTCTTCTAAAGATAGAAAAGGGTCTCTGTGTTTGGCTCTTTAGGTCCGTCGGGTAAATGCACAGAATAGTAAAGGTCACTCAACTGCGAGAGTGGTGGTTTGATGGAAAAACAGATCAGCAAAAGAGCTAGAGGAAAAAAAACTACGGAGGGTAGGCCCCAGCGATTCAAAAGGTTAACAACAGGTCAGCCAACACAAGCACACTCAGACGCTGAATAGATCTGCTGAGGGAATCTTCATGGCTTTCATTGCTTTTTTTTCTGGTACATTTGATTCTTCTGTGCTTGTGCATTAGAATCATACTGCATGAAGTTAGAACATCTTCGGAATGTGGCAGATGCAACAAAGAAAGTCTCAGGGTTGAAATCGAACAAGGAAGAGGTTGTTTGGAGAGCAAAGTCAAGACAAGCGTTCTGTATTTCTCGACTTGTTTTCCAGGGGTCGGAGAGCCCCTTGGCTCAACTTCCATTCTGGGTACTCCTAAAATGGGCAAGCCTTTCCGGTCCAGCCTTTCAAACAATTAGCTATTATGTGCCTGTGTGGCAAGTGGGTCTGCATCCTGTTTCTATGGCTGATTTTTCAGGCCTGAGGCCAGACAGAAGTTAGTGTTTCGTGGGTGTGCTGAATGGTAGAGTGTTTTGTGTATGTGTGCCTTTTGTATACTTCTGCTTATTCATAAAAAGGCATTCAGTCATGTTGCCAAATTCTTTTCCAGTTTAGAACAGTGCAAAGAGAATTACTAAAGCCACCCCCTCTTCATTTCCTGTTCACAGGTCAGTGACTTCCTGTCTGGCCGGTCTCCTTTAACCCTGGCTCTGCGAGTAGGCGATCATATGATGTTTGTCCAACTGCAGTTGGCAGCACAGCACTCGGGCGGCCCACAGTTACAGCATCGGCATCTCATATCACGTGGGAGTTCAGAGGGCACGACAGGACAGTCTCATGCAGCTTCAGGCTCTGCTTCTGGGATGGCAAGGGTTTCACACAACCCTCACCCACATCACCCGCACCCACATCCTCATCATCCAAACACAACGCTCCCATCTAACCCAGCGGCCTTCCCACCTTCTCCCTCTATCCCATCCGTTCCTCCCATGTACCCCACCTCAGCCTCAGGGCACTGTAGCCCACCACCGCACCCCTCTCAACACCCTGGAAGTTTTCTTCACTCCCAACAGCCATCTTCAGCCTGTCCCACCTCTCCGAGCAGCCCTAGCCCTGCAGCTACCTGTCCAGAGGTAAGTCACTGTTTGTCCGACATTGTCTAATTCAGTAATTTTGTATGATAATGATGATAAAATACATTTACCAATTAGATTAGTAAGATGTGCAAATTGTTCTTGCAGTTGACCACTGGCCCATGTCTTGCACAGGCCAACTGCCCAGCAAAGACATCTGGCAACTGTAACACTCCCTCGCGATCCCGCAAACCAGGCGCTATCATTGAAAGTTTTGTGAATCATGCTCCTGGAGTCTTTTCTGGGACATTTTCAGGTACAACTTCTCAAAACGTCTAATATTTGATAGGCTCAGCATACAACAGTTTTATCTATAATGGCTGTCTGTAATTTCTATATTGTTTTTTTTTTTCCTAAGGCACTTTGCATCCCAACTGTCAGGACAGCACCGGACGTCCTAGGCGAGACATAGGCACCATCCTTCAAATCTTGAATGACCTTTTAAGTGCCACCCGGCATTACCAGGGCATGCCACCGTCGCTCACGCAGCTCCGGTACCAGACCCAGTGCAACAGCCCCAGCTCGCCAACGCCGTCGCCACCGCCTTCACCTCCCCACACCCCCGGACTAAGCGGCCTGCCTACCACAGTGCCCTCTGAGACCCAGCCCACCCTCCACCCACTGGTGCAGTGCCAGAGCCAGATCCGCATGTGCAAGCCTCCTGGTAAGTTTCATTGCATTTGCCAGAAATTATACAGGGATGCATTTCCTAGAGCATCTACTGTAACCAGTAGTATTTAGGACCTAGCCAAGAGTTTCAAGATTCATTTTCGAGGCAGCATTTTTAGAAGGCTTCAGAAGGTCCAAGACAAGGGTTCAAGGATAAGAAAAGTGAAGATGTTAGAGAGGGGGAGGAAGAACTAGGCTTGTTCTTTCAGGCCCTGGTAGTCATGCACCAGCAGCCACAGCATGTCTGGCTTTGTCTCTGTGCTGACGGTGTCCTCTTTCCTCTGAGAGGCAAAGAATGGGGGTGGACTACTCTGTTACCAAGAGGAAAGAGGCAGAGAGCCAGAGCGAGAGAGATAACGAAGCGAGATAGCACTCACAGACGTGTGGCAGGTACCCCGCTCTGTCTGGTAAAAACTGATTATCTGGGGCAGCTCGCTTCAGCGCTGAGGAGGAAATTGAACTGCTCTGTCATGAAACACCACTGTTGGAGAGTACAGAGATAATGAAGAAATATCATCCTAGCACTGTTCAAAGCACAGGCCTGTTATCAATCTAGACTAGATTAAAAGCATACCAAGCTAACGCTGCACAATATGAAAACGTATCATCAACTACTGGGGTGGAATAACTTCGGTCACTCGATTTTCACAAAGGGTAGGGAATCCTACGCGTTTTTGAGGCGATACATTCTTTTCCTGTGCGATAACCCCGTTTCCGCTTGCATAATGCTCCATCATTAGTCTTTATGCTTCTCCCACATTGAAAGTAAATGGGCCATCCTACTGGTTCCACTCCTGCTCGTCTGCAAAAAACATCCCAGAAGTCAAGGCCAGGGCTCGTCAATGGACACTTGTTTTCCTAGCAGCCTTTAAATAGAGATTTACGCAAGAAATATGAGCTCCAAGAGAATGCTCATTGTGTTTGAAAGTCAGCAAGAGGAGGCGGAGGGAAAATACCAAGAGTCCATTCATAAAATTGTTGTTTATATCCGGCCAGCGACTGCCCACTGATTAATTGGCGCTTCCTCTTGGACAAAATGGAAAAAAGGGAAGGGCGCTGTGGCTATTTTCTGAACAAAACCACCTTGCTTGTCAACAGGTTTGTGAACCCATGGTGTAGGGCAGGATTTAGCTGTGAGATTGATAGATAGTTGTCTTGAGCTCTTTAAGACCTATATGCTTTGGCACCTGGTGACCAACTACATGGGACGGACACCTTTCATGACCCCTTTGAAATGTCACATACTTTTAGCAGCTGACTTGATGTGATTGCAGACCAAACGAACCTGATACCCCCACCACACTTGTTTAGACATCCATCTATGCACACTGTTCTTGGATTATTCTGGACATTTGGCTTTGACAGACTGTAGTCAGTATTTGCGGAGAAGTTGGGGAGGAGACAGGGGATGGAAAGCTGAGGGTACGCCATTCTTGAGTCAAATTCTTGTGCTCGCCAGGGTCTCTTAGTCCCCTTTGCCCACTGCAGGCAACTCCTTTGTTTGCCATAGTGTGCTCTAATGCTGCAGTAGTATACCAGCCTTGCCTTTTGTAGATGGAGTGAAAGAATTAAAGCCTGTAGGGTAAAACTTAGGAATGGCCTTTAGATTTGGTATTGCCTGGCCACTGCACAAATGGAGGGAGGGAAGGGGGGCGAAACGGGTCTTAAACTGGGAGGGGGAGGATAGTACAGGAATGCTTTCACCCCTCAACGTTCTGCACTATCTGTCAGCTCAGGTTAGTTTAGTTTGGGCTGTGCAAGAGCGTCAGGGTGGAGCTGTATTTTAACAGAGTGAGAAAGAAAGGACAAGGAAGGGTGCTCAAATTCCTCCCCTCGATCATTTAATCCGACCGAAAGCAAACGCTCCCGGCTGCTGTGTACATACTGCGGCAACGTGAAATGTCAAGATCTCGGTCCTCTTTGTCCAGGCCTCCCTAGTGCTTAAACACTGCCAAGTTCTTTTTCTAACCCAAAAGAGACAGTTTTGCTTCTGTGCAGATTGCTTGATCAAGTGCCCCAGGGCTCTCACCATGTCACTACGGTGCTCAAACCTGCCCAGCTCGACCGGGGGTTAAATAATTCATTCCCCCTCCTTGCTCACTGCCAACAAGCATGTAAGAAACCCCCCAGGCCGACTATCCTTAGCTGCTCATCAGGCGGGGGCCGAGGCAAGCCATATCCGATGGCTTTTATTGCTCCTAGTATGCAAATTGTGGTCATTTGAGACCACAGCTCCCTGCAGGGTCATTGATGCCATCGTATCAGAAAAGCAATGGAGATGTCAGGCTTTGACCGCTCCCCTGGTTTAGTTCTTGCTAGGGGTGCAGATGGCTGAACACAATGCCTGTCCTGTGCTGTGCACCCACTCCGAACTCCTCCCAACCCAGAGGCAACACTGGCGCCTATCCCAGCTCTTTGGGAGTTAGCTACAGCTGGCTTATAGAACAGGAGCACTTACTGATCACAGAGTACATCTAAACAGGAGAACTGCAGAGGCTCGAACTATAAAAGTGTGTTTTGTTGGGGAGCAAAGCTAGTCACTAAAGCTAGTTAGAAGATCCTGAGGGGTTTTGGTTCGACAAAGCAAATGCTAAAAATAGCTATAGATGGGTCAATGACCTATATTAGTGCCCACAATGAAGAAAATGTATCTATCTGTCTGTCTATCTGTCATATATATAGTTTCTAATGGTTTAAAAAAAAAAACCTTTCATGCAATCTTTAGTTAAAGTTTCAGTTAAATGACGGTTTACTGTTGTATTTGTTTTTGAATTGCGTTTTAGATGTATTTTTGGTAAATTAATCAATCTGGGTGAAAAATAAGTATTAGATGCCAAAGTATGATGTCTGACACTCTGTGACATACTTTTGTGTGACTTCCTTCTCCACTGCCAAGACATCTCCTCTTGATGCAGAGTGATTGCAGCACACAGACTCGAAAAGATCACAGGACTTATCAAGGCAAACAAACAAACAAGTCAAAGACAAGTGTTAATTAAGCTGATCTTTAATGGATCAATGTCAAAAGGGAAGCTTGCAGAGACTGCCTGATCACTGTAGTGTGGGCTGACACATTGGGTTGGGCTTAATGTTTACCCAAAACCCTGCTCAACTGACCTAATACCAGCAGACAGGCCAACAGCCTCATCGATTGGGTAAAAATCCTCCCTCCATTGCACTCTCTCTCTCTCCTCATTCTTAATCCTCCTCCTTTCCATTTTCCCCCTCACGTGGCCATCAGCACTAGATCTGAATCTTTCTCTCTCTATGCGGGGATCAATACATTCTCATACATCAGCTCGTTCCTCTCAAAAAGCATGAGGCGAGTGCAACATCTCAGCTTTTGTTCGCCAGCACGCTGCTACTTTTTAGTTTCCAGAGGGATTTTTTGTGTAATCTCTTCCACCCTCTGTGGCTTGTTCTCATTTGCCTCTTTCTCTATTTTTCTGTGCTCCTCTGAGGGCTCTGTCACGAGGCTGTATTGAGAAGGAGGGGCGTGGGTGGATGTGGGTGCTGGGGGAGGGGGTTAGAAAGGAAAGCCAGGTGTATATCTCATGTGCGGGCCCGAACAGCTGTGCGGCAGGAGGCGGAGCTGGGGTTGTTTTGTCCTTTCCTCCCCCCGCTTCTTTCCCCTGAGGCTCGGGCAGCTCGTCACAAGCCTTTTTTGCCCCAACCCCCCTAATTTGAGCCGCAGGCCTGAGAATGTCGAGTGCGCGGTGAGGACACTGCAGCACACACGGCTCGCTCTGAGACAATGCATCATTGGCGTAGGGGCGAAGGAGGATGAGGGGAGGAAGGGAAGGGTAGAGAGGGCGAATGCAGGGGGGAGGGGCTTTTTCTGTCCATGATGTTCACTTGCAATCGTCGCTGGCAGCAAAATAACTCTCTGTTCTGGTCCACCCAACCCCCGTATGTGTCCAAACCTTAGCGCAGGGAGGGGTCTTGGAAGCAAGGGACAGAGAAGGGAGAGCTTTTGCACTGCTTCTTCTGCCTTTGTTCCTGGTGTATCCCAGCCCCCCACCACAGCCGTTCACACTTTTAGGCACTCACGACAACCCAGGCGGATCTGTTGGGATGGCTTTAGGCCGGCCAGCCACGCCATAGCCTAATAATAACCCTCTAAACGGGCGCGTTGAGTCTCCCCCTCAGGCAGCCACGTTTATCCTGATAATGATGCGGGGGTTCAGGTTAAGTTCGGTTTTCCTTGCAGCACAGCCCGCAAGCTGCGCCAAACTAACGGTGATGTGTTTTTACAGTGTCTGTGGATCTGTTTGGAAAGGGCGACCGTGTGGGAAAGGACATTGGCAGGGGCCACAGATTCTCACAAAGAACAAAAAGGAACTTGGCTTAGTAGCCAAGGGTCTGCCTTAATGTCTTTGAGACCATTGTGAGCTTCATACAATACCTTGACAGTGGCACGCCGTGCCCAGTGCCGTTAATGAGCTCCTCTGCTCTTTTTCTCCCAGATTTCTGTAGTTCGGTCCCTTGGGGCACCGCAGCCTCATGTAGTGCGGCTTCTTTTTTTTTTTCACCAACTCCAGTTGGTATGCACAGAAGAGCTGACAGGCTGCAAGGTGAGGTGGCTGCCCTACTTTTGAGGCCTAGAGTTGCAGGGAGACTCTTTGAGAGGGCAGATGAAGGAGAAAGCATCTGAATGGTGTATCTGTTGAGCTTGTGCAGTCGAACAAAGACCTTCATAACCCGTAAAGTCCTATTAGACCAGAACCTCTCTAATCATGCTAAAATGCCAGAGCAACCCCCAAATCACATTTGTCTAACCAGGTTAGGAAGGAACTGTTTGGCAGATCTCTGCTGTTGATGTTTGTACAGCCTGTTCTTTCTCTAGGAATATCCGAATGATTAAAACTACCTCTTACATTTATAGCGCAAATCCTTCCTAGACGGCTCAAACCCGCCCACCATGGAAAGGTATTAAGTAAAGGGGGAAATTGAGCCCACACGAAATCCCGATTTCATTTTGATATGGAGAGGTGGATGAAATTGATTAGCGAATGAGAATATGCATCTGGTCTCTTTTTCTGTTGCATTCTGGGTGGAATTCCAGAGCATGTCTTGTTCTCTCTCTCTCTCTCTCTACCTCCTTGTCTGTCTTTCTCTCCAGAGGCATTGGGGAGGGGTAAACCGAGTGTGCGTATGGGGGTGGGGGTCTTGGTATTGGGGGGTTGGGTGGGTGATTACTCGTTCAATGAGCTCAGGCCAGGAAAAGAAAGGGGGAAAAAAGGGCCCGACTTACTTCGCTTACAATTTCCATTCGCTTGCATTTTCTATTGAAAGCCAATAGCAGTGTCCTCGCCTGGAGATGGATTGCTGCGCTAGAGCTAAGGTTTAATCAATAGGTCTTTTTAATTTGCCATCGATCCATGTTAAAAGCTACTGCTGCTGTTGCTGTGTGTGTATGTGTGGCGGAGCACACGCGATGAAAGATAGTCTATGCTCAGGATTATTGACATTCTAGCTGGCTATTTCATTATTTAATTCTGGGATAGTTCCTAATGGAGCTGGCTAATAGATTGTGGTTTCTTTTTCTCCTCCATTCTCTTGAATATATTTATAAATGAAAGATTTAGGGTTGAGCCGTGGAGTGGAAAACCCCCTCGTGTTTTTTTACCTTAATTGGCGCATTAGCTGCTAAAACCCGAGCATTGTTTGTGAGATTAGAAAGTTCAAGGTATTTGCTTCCTGTTAAAGAAACGGCGAAGTCAAGATCGTATCGCTTGGGAATGTGTGTGCGCATGCACGCGTGGGCGTCGGTCTCCTCACGGGAGTGTGGGTTCCTTTGTGAGAATGCACTTCTCTCTTTTGCGTATCTCAAGGGCACGCCTGCCAGGACATTTTGAACCGTTTCTGATAAGGGAAGAGAGGACTTGTTGCCACATACTGGGATGTTCTCTTCTGAAATGAGACAGCAGTGCTTATTTCTGTACTGATTTAAAGAGAGAGAGCAGTGGGGCGGGGGTAATCGCAGCATGCCTTTTTAAGAACATCAGCGTCACCACTCAGACTTGAGTTTATTTATCCAGCGCCCAGCCTTTGATAACATTCAGCAGGATCAGCAGTTGGGATCCAAAGCACTGAGTCATTCTGTCCTAGACCAAATATGTGTATTGCACCAGCGTTTCCCCCGCTGAAAAGACTAGCATAGATAGTCACCACCTTATGTTGTGTTTTGGATGCTAGTCATTAGCATGGGATGCTTAAATGCAGATTGTGTCCACATGAGACATCTTAACCTTCAAGTCTTTCTTGGTCAACCAGCTTTGCCAGAAAGCTTTGGTGTGCCAGCTAGGGATGAGTCAGTGGTCAACTAGTCATTGAACAACCTTTTCTTTTTCCCCCAAGTTCTCTAGCGGTGCCATTACAGCCATACGAATTCAGATAAACATCTTGTTTTTTTGAGTCCCAAAAGTGTTGCAGTTTTAAGATGGTGTAAGAAGGCTTGACTCTAACCGCTGTTTCGTTTTCTTCTTGGTTCTTCAGGTGACCGACTGCGTCAGACAGAGAACCGAGCCACACGCTGCAAAGTGGAGCGTCTGCAGCTGCTCATGCAGCAGAAGCGTCTGCGCAGGAAGGCCCGGCGAGACTCCCGCGCCCCGTACCACTGGCTCCCCAACCGCAAGGCTGGACGCAGCAACAGTAACAGCAGTATGTCCAGCGAAGGCTCCCTGGACCTGGACTTTGAGGACTCTGTGTGGAAGCCCGATGTCAAAGCTGATATGAAATCAGAATTCATCATGGCCTGAAGCAGCAACGGTTGCGCCATCTTCATCGAGGAAGACTGGGGTTTACACTTTAGAGAGGAGCATTTCCGAAGACTGTGTCCGAAGACGCACATTCAGAATCTCGTAGGCTTCACTCCTCGTCTATCCTGTGACCACAAAGACTTTACACAAAGGAAGATTCACAGACTTTTACTTACCTTACGTCCTTGATAGACTATGATCTTGGAATAGACTCGATTTTCAAAAGACGATGTTTGGATATGGATTGGACTGACTTATAGACAGATTTTGGACACGGAAAGTCCAAGAAGTAAACACAATGAGCATAGCAGACGTCATCGGTGTTGGGATTTGTTTTTCTCTTTACTTTTTTTGTTTTCTTTTCACCCCGGGGGAAGATCCATCCAGGCCAAATACAGGCACGACGAACTAACAAAAATCAGATACTGATCCTGCTTCCTCCTTTTTTCATTACAAATGGGCATTCACAGTTCAAGAATCATCTTAAGGGGGTTATCTTCTGTTTTTAAGTCCTGTTTTTCTTGAATCATGATTTATGAAACAAAATATGTAGCATTACCCACAAAGCATTCAGGTTTTTTATCTTGTAGACGAGGAGGGTTCATTTGCACACACACCTGTGATTTGAAATAGACAGTATCATAACATAAACAAAAGATGGCACAGTGCATGTTTAGTATATAAATATATTAAAAAATACAAAAAACGCTTTCTCAACAACAGCTCAGTGTAGAGTCAGAGGTTCAAGTAGGAAACTAAAACATGAAACAAAATGAAAATATGCCGACGTGATTGAAGAAACAAGGCTTGTGAAGTCTGAATATATAAAGAGCGACTTTTCCTTTTTTACCTCTGCGAAAACAAACAAACCAACCAAACGTAAAACAGCAATTGCTCAGCAAGGCTCGAGTCAAGCTGTGAAATGAATCTGATGTTATATAATCGTTTAAATACACACACTGTATCTCTCCTCTTACTGTCTAAATGTGTATAATAGAGAGAGTGGTGGGGTGCCAGAGGAATAGTTTACAATTGTGCATTATAATGGCTCTGCCAAAGTGGAATCTCTCATTTATGCATTCGACTTAACCGCCGTTCAAGGGTTTTATCCCAGCAAACACTTACAGCTGTGGTACAATTTTAACAAGACCACCGATATTTATTTGTCCAGACTTACTCCCACATAAACATTCACACCGGAGCATACCCCCCCCCCACTTTTACACTTTCGATAGTGCCTCATATGTAGACGCAGTGACATATTCTATCAGGCGTTCCACAGACAGACGGTTCTGCTGCTATATGGGACTTCTCTTTGCATGCAAAAGTGTGAATTATCCTGATCCTTTTTATAGAAAATAATAATAATAATAATAATAATAACAACAATACTGAGAAACTGGTGCTGAAAAGATACACAAGCATGAATTTGTGAAAATGAAAATCAAAAAACAATTGCTCCAGCTACTTGGGACTTTCAAATTAGGAACGTGATGTTACATATCAGTCGCAAACCAAAACGGGACTGGAATTCTACTGTACATGGATCATTCCTGGACTAATTAAGGAACAATGGAACATTTTCTACTCCCAACATCCAAGGGATCCTCAGAGCAAACCCCGACACTCCCGTCGACCTTGTCCAGATGCGGACTAACAGGGATGTTAGCAACCAACGTTCGCCCCTAATGACTACTTGGAAATAAACGTGAAAATGTCCTGAACCACATCGATGTTGCACTCACTGAGTTTGCAATGAGATTACCTACCTGAAGGGGAACATTGTCTTTTCCTTTTTTTCTGTTCAAGTGGCCTTAACGTTCATTATCGAAACACTTGCAGAGTGGTGGACAACATAGGGATGTTTTTGTTGTATTTGTCCTGTGTTTTTGTTAAAGCATCAATTTTTCCGGGGGCAGTTTTTGTGTTTAGGAGGTGGAGGCTCTATTATGTCAAGGCTTCAGTGCCTTAAAGTTTTGCCCCTTTGGTGTGTACGAAAAAAAAAATCTGAACAAATTATTCGCATTTATGCAGGTTTTTATCGATTTATAGGAGCTCTGGTAAAATATTGTCTGTTTTATGGTTTGTTACAAGTCACTAACCTGGAGTTCAAACAGGTTCCGTCAGTGCGTTCCGTTGTTTGTTTGATTACGTCCCTTGAACCCTACTGTCCTACAAAGAAGCAACAAATTTACAAATTTAATTGAAAAAAAAAAGTTTCAACTGCAGTGCTATAGCAACAAAGTGCCCTAACTCTCAATTGAGATGTCCTTTAAGGACATGTTGACAACATGCACTTCCCTTCTTCTCAGATAAACGACTTCAATGGACGATTTCTCCCTCTCCCCCCAAGAAAATCATTATTTAATTTTTATATATGTATGAAATATACTCTGTGTGTGCCTCACCTATATGTAAAACGGTAAAAAAAAAAAGTGAAAACTGAAAAAAAGCATAGGAGATGATCTGAGTTTTAGGATAGGGTAATTGAATGAGGGTGGAGGGAGGGAACGGGGGGCATTTTCAATAGTTTGTTGGAGTTCTGATCACATCATTTAAGTTGCCTGTTCTTTCTTGTAGCCAATGAAAACTGATTACAAGAGTCGAGAAAAAAAAAAACAATTTACAATGTTCTAGCTATAGACCGGTGTAGCACATGTGTGACTGTATTAATTTATGAAACCAAAATGGTAACTGTGAATTATGTATTTCTTTGTGCTTTTTTTAACGTGGGCGGAAGGCGGAAAAAGGGCGTTGCTGTGCCCTGTTTTGTTTTTGTGGAATATAATGGAAATAATCAAGTTAAAAAAAAAGGAAAATATCTAAATATATTTTTTTCTTAAGCAATACATTTCAGTGTGACTTGTGATAGGACATTTTCTTTTTTTAGGTAATAAATTGAAACAAAAAATTATATTTTTGTGTTCGTGTGACTCATTTACTTTATCCCCATGTGCAGTTTGCATGTCATATACAGTATAAATATAAATATATATATATATATATATATATATTCAGAGCTGGGTAGTATCTGATTACATGTAATCTGGATTACATAATCAGATTACTAAAATTAAATACTTATAATTAGATTAAATTACATTGTAAAATACTTGTAATCAGACTACAGGTACTATTTTTATAATTACATAATTAAATGCCAAATTGCCTCATCAAATGCCAAAATTCCAATCCTCATTTTCATCTTTTAAATTTCCATTCAGAAACAGCCTATGGTTTCTATATATTCAGAAAGTCTTCAAGTTTTGTGAATATTCACACAAAGACCAGAATTTGACCAATGGATTTACAAAAATAATTTCAGGTTTAAGAAATGTTTCAATATTGCATAAAATACTGATAAACATATTGATTTTTATTTGAATTTTCACTCTGTATGTATTTGTCTTTGGAAGGCTTTTGTCTTTCAAACACATTAAAATGCGCAAATTCAAAAAAATGTTTGGTCATCTGATCCGCTTTCACCTAATATATTTACTTGAAGTACCCTTGAGATTTTAAAATAAATATTTTAATAATTAAGTATCACATTTGCATGTTCATGGTTCTCTGGCGTTTGCTATGGTCACATGACATGCAGGTAAACAAATAAAATCTCATTTCTATTTTGAGTGATTTTAAGATCATTTATTTGATTTTGTATGATTTAATTAATTATACGTTTTTTCATTAAACTCATAAACCCCCTGTAGTTCCTTGACATAACGTATTTAATCCACTCCATGTTGTACACCGAATAAAAAATATTTTCTTACTCTTTGTATTTTTATGTCAATGTGGTACAGTATTATCCTATTTAAAGTAATGTGATAAACAAATTAGGTCAAAAGTAATCTAAAAGTAATCTAAAAAGTAGTCTGATTATATTACCTAAAATGTGTAATGTAATGAATTACGTTACTATCTACAATTTTTGTTGTGGATTCGTGGATCGTGGACTAATTTGAAATCAGTAACGGATTACAATTTGTAAGTAATATTCCTAGCTCTGTATATATTTTATTATAAAGATATCATTAAAAAAAATTGGGAGGCTATAGCCTACATAAGAAGCTACTCTAGGTCTCATTAAAAAATATCATATTTTGACATTAGCATGTTGTTATATGAATAAAGTTAGTTTTCAGTAACTTTATCAATATATTTTTCAGCACTGAATGAAATGTAAGTTTATTTATAATCAATAGTAGGCTACTTATGCATTGTCTGGCATTTTGGATTAATCCTTTCACTGAGCTTGACATAATGTTGTCTGAAGGGCATATGCTAATTTGGCCAAATGAGGCCAAATAGCTAAAATACGTAACTTTTGGAACAAAATCTGTTTTGAGAACACACTTACAAAGCATTAAAATGCTAATAGTATCACACTAGGTTTAGGAACAAAGCAATTATGTTTGTAGCTTGTGTAGTGCCACCTTACTGCACATTTCCTGTCTTTGACTATTACCAGTCCCTTTTAGTTTAAAGTCAGAGTGGTGTATATCTACATACTGTATGGTGGAGTCAGAGCGGCTGCGCAGTTTGGTGATAAAAGCTAGCTTTAAAGCTTACAGATTTATACGTGTCTGCTGCTCGTTCAACCGCAGGGGTGCCAGATCAGAGCCGGATCGGGTGAAGTGACGGCGACTGAGACTCCAACACTCCCCCCATCTGTCAGGCAGTCCGTCCTCCTCCCAAGAGCTGAGACGAGATGACAGATTGAGGGTGAACGCAGGACTGGCTGGTACAGTAGGCAAGTGGTGCACAGACACATGCTGTTTTAAGGAAAAGTCTTCAGCTCAAAGCTCCCACTCTCTACCGAAGAACTGAGAATAAAATATCTCGGAACATAAGACGAAGCCATCTGCAGAAAAATAAAAGCAACAGACAAGAACATTGGAGTTCAAATTGGTTTTCAAACGAGGAAGATTACTAGCACACACCACGCACGCTAATTTCGACTACTCTATTTAAAATCCCTGCCAGTGAGTGGGGTCATCTCGGAAATAGTATGTGGGTGACTTCCCTCTGGGTCTCTTCAATCTGCAATGCCAAACACAATTATAAAACATCTTTTTTTTTTTTTTTTGATATCTCATCGTGTTTTTTAGCTCTGCTTTTATAGCTACAAGTAAATTGAAAAATGCACATGGATCATGGATTTACATTTACAGTCATGTACACAAGTCTGAAACCAAATTAAAATTGTGGGACTCAAAATCTAATTAAAACTTTGAATAAACATAATTTTAAGATTTATGGCATGAAAGGTAAAATAAATAAAAAAATACTTTGCACTTTTTGTAGGTCAAGGCAAATTTTTAAAGATATTTGATTTAAATTATGTATTATGAATACATATACAAAAAAAATATGTTGATGTATATGTAAATGTGCTTTGACGATCACCATTTTAAATCAGATTTTAGGTCATAAGTTCACTCACTAGTCGACGAATTAAGTATAAACATTAAATTTTGTGTCTAAAGTAAAGTTTGTGCAGCCACTTCAAAGGCGATTTTCATTAATTTCTGAGTTGACCTTATTTTTTGCACCCTCAGATTTCAGATTTTCAAATTGTATCTCGGCCAAATATTGTCTTATCCTAACAAACCATACATCAATGGAAAGCTTATTTATTCAGAAATGTAAAAAAGAAAAATGGATCCTTATTACTGTTTTTGTGGTCCAGGGTCTCATATAAGCTACGAATACCCTGCATACCTGAGCTATTCCAGAGAGTACTTATTAATGTTAACATAAATAAAATTTCTCTGTCACCTGAGGTGCATAAAGCTTTACATAAAGCTTGTTTAAAGAATAAAATGTTGGAAATACGTCGTTGTTACCTCACTGCCAAACGGTATTTTTTGGAAATCTATTCCTACGAGCGCATCCACAATGTTTCTTAGCGCCTATACACGCTCTGTTGCTATGATTCGTCATTATTGTTCTTCGTTCTCATTGGTTGGTTGTCGTGTGGGCGAATTCATGCGGTAGAAAAGTTGCACCTGAATTGCTCGCTTGAACGAAAAAATAACCTAAATACCGTTTATTTACCTCAACTAAATCAGACTACGACAGCAACAAAACATAACTATATTGTCATGTTTTGTGAAACGTTTAGTGTAAATCCATAGACAACATTCCCCCACATTTTTGACATAGACTAAACAAAGTTATCTGTAAACATGAATGAAACGTAGCCAACGTAATAGTTACGAAAAAAGGATTGGAGAATGGACTGCATCTACAAAAAAAGAAGGTAGGAAAATGGGTATATATTTAAATTTATACCTGCCATGGTGTTTCTTATTGTTTGTCTCTAATTTTTGTCTGTGACTTTTAAGATAGATAGATAGACAGACAGATGATTGATAGATAGATATTTGTCATTCTGCAAGATACACTGCTTAAAATGTCAACAACCCATCTGCTAAATGAATATGTATCTATCTATTTATCTTTTTTCCTGCTATTTATGATAGTTGAATTATGACTGTTTACATCTGTGCTATGCCAGAAGCAGCTTGTGTAGTTTTTGTTGGCAAAAGAGCGAAACCCACCAATTCCCCTAGTTCTTTATGGTCTTCCCTCAGTAATGATATTTACAGGTAGGCTAGGTATCATATGTAGCATTAGCGCACATTAACCCCATCTATGGAATAATTTGAATCTTAAAGCATTTGATAGTTTCTACCCTTTTGCCAGTAGCAACTAGCTAACATTTCCACTTCACTGCTTCATTCAGCGCTACCTTGAACTTGATTCATTTCCTCATTCAGCACCAACTCTAATGATTCATCTACTCTGAAAACACTTTCCATGTAATTCAAAATAATAATAAAAAAGAGAAACTGACAAAAAAGGAACTCTGAATGAATTCTTAAATTAGCTGTGCCACCAAAAAGCAATTAGCCAACTGCTCACATATGTCCGTGGTCTTGTTCCACTTTTGTGCATGAGGTTCATATACATTTTCCACATATGCCACTCATATGTGAAATTGTCAGTGGCAATTAATATGCAGAGACAAAACTTGAGTCCAAGTGCGTGCAAGCACAAGAACAATACATTCTTCTGCTATCATAGTAAGAACTGCTGCCCAAGCAAAGCTGGAAGGCTAACCTTTTAAGTTTCCAGTAACGCTAAAACTCTTCTGTCAGACGAGTTTCCCAGAAGCAGACAACCCTTTTATGCATTGCCTTAGCTTTGCATCTGCCTCCACACCCAGCTGGTGAGAAGAAAACTGCAGTTAGCGATGCGCATTGAAAATGAAACTTAGCAATGGGGAACAGAGATGAGTCTGTGGCCACGGACTCAAACCACAAACTGCAGATCTTGAGGTTGAGTTATGAACACTTTTCCACGGTTCGACTGGGCACAGCTGAGACAGGTCATGTGACGTTGACATTTCTATGTTTAGCGGTAACTGATCAATACAGAAATGGTGATTGGCGTACATTTAGATGCATTTCCATGCTTTTTGGGACATAATTATTGTATTTTGTATTTATTTTTTTGACAAAAGGAAAAAAGGTTACCCAGTTGTAGTATTATATTTGTACCCATTTTTGCTTAACACGTACTTACCATGCTGAAGGTTTTTTATTGTTCAGTAATGTGTGAAACAAGACTGAAATGCATGATGGGAGTTTTGCAGTATGTTTACAGAACGGTTGCTTTGTGAGTACACAAAGTGAAAACCCTCATGTGATTTCTTGACAAGCAATTTGTTGCTCTCCATCCACGTCTGTTAGTTTCCTGAGTAGCTGCAAGGGAAGAATGGTGATCTGTTTAAAATTTCATCTTATTTATGCAGCTGTTGAGGCTGAATGGACCTTTAATACCATCAGAGTTTTTCCTTTCTGTCCTTCTCTACTTCTTTTGGACTACACCAAGCTGTTCTGGATGGTTCTCATGCTTTTCCAGCTGTCCAGTCACAACATCAGGGTTAACCTTTGACCCTGGTCCACTACCATGGTGAATTAACAGTGAGATGGAACCAGACATGCATAAACCACCTTGTGGTGTGGTAATGGAGATTTCAGATGGCATTTATTCATCAGTGACCGTGCATGAACATCCCATGTGCTTTGTCCTTGTTACCCCAGTTCCCATGACATTAAATTAACAGTATGTGGTTTGTATAATTGGTGCTGGGAGATTTTTTGGTGTCACACCTATGTGGGACGCAGTAAGTGTGGTCTGTCCTCGTCTTTCTAGTACAGCGCTGTTCGAGCCCCCTCACATGCGACCTTTAACAGGCGTGATGACATGACACATGCTTCAGCAGGCCAAAACCGCCTCGCTTCAGCGTGCACGCTGAACACCACAAACATTACCCCAGAAATTATTAATCGCTGCCTCTCATTTACCGGTCGTGACCTAACCTGCTCCTCGACTATAGGCAGAACCTCGCTAAATGATCTGTGGTCTAATTACAGGCTTTCGAAGCTAATTGTGTTACATGTTGTTGCTCAAGGCCTCTGAAGGCCTGCTCTGCAAATGACATGATTTATTGCGCCACGCTTCGAGAAAGGCCAAGGCATCCTTGCAGTCCCAAACAGGTGGGAAGACGACCAAACTGCATCTTCTGAAGGGTCTCCAGACTGCTGGCTCCAAGAATTTTCTCTGGTTAAATGTCAGCTCTGGGAAGTTGGTCTCAGATCATCAGTTAGGAGCAACTTTTACAGGCATGTAACTTACAGGATATCATTACTTTGTGAAGAGCAGCTGGCGTCCTTGTTAGATTGCACATGTGCCATTTAAAGACACTTGGCATTTAAAGTTTGGCACGGAGCCCTTCCTGACACCTCGGGAACACCCCTGCAAAAGACTTTCAAACAGCACCCAACTGTGCAAGATCCAAGAGACCTTGTGCAACTGCCTTCACCCTGTGGTTGTAGTCTCGTGCCTCACGGTGAGACTTCGACATCCTTGAGGTTTGACTGAGTGGAAAATACAGCCAACCCACGCATACCCGAAACAGACGCGTCTACTCCGCTTGCAAGGAGAAGTGCAAGCCCAGAAAGACGGGTGTTGTAACGTAAACCCTTTATCTGTGCAGCTGGATCCCATGGCCTCAGGAGAAGAAGCTACTAATGCGACACATGCAGGTGTTGATTAAGGAACCGCTAAAGGCTGTCGTAAAGTGCATCTCCCTTCGGTGGTTTCTTCATCTGCATAATAGATATCATGGGTGACCTGTATTGTGCAAAAGGTGCCGTCCCTTGTACTGCGCTTGAAGGGTACAAGTGTTTGAGAAGTGCTAGAAGTGTCACGTTTAATGAGAGTGGGCTGCAGGTCGCACAAAAAACGCCAGTTATTAGTGGTGCTTGTGGACATGAATGATACCTCAAATTGTGAGGCTTGTTGAGGAGAGGTGAGGTACTTTTCTAACCTGACTCGTTAGAAAAGTTGAACTGCTTTTAACTTCGGCGCATTTTAGGAATGGCATGAGATGCTGCAGAAGACAGGGTATTTTTTGAATAATTTCACTGACTCTTGAGCAACCACCTAGAAGACCCTAGCAACCACTCAGAACACCTTAGCAACCGCATAACAAAGCTCTGGTAACCACACATGGCTCTCCAGCATTGTGGTGGCAGCTTTTGCACAGTTAGAGCCACTCTAAAAATATAGTTTTTATTTCAATCCATGCCAAGGAACAGCATGGCCGGTATCTGACTTCCAGATTCCATTGAGCCAGGATCCTTCGACTTAATGCACCAAGGTCCTTTTATGGTACTGTAAACAGAGCGCTTTAAATCCAGCTGAGGCCTTCGAAAAAAAAGAGAAAGAGAGAGAAAAGAAATGAATGAACACAGGAAACCTCACTCTGGCAGGAAGTGGGAACGGCTGCTATGGTAACAAACTGAAAGAAGGAGCCCTGGTGGAGCTCTCGCGAATCGCTGTCTTTTGACGTCATTTCGCGCACAGAGAGAGCGAGTGAGAACAGCTGCCGAAGACATAAAATAAACAAAGGAGGGGATGAACTTTAGAGTGCTCGCTCAGAAATGCTACACGAGAGCCATGGCCCGATGTTTGGAAAGGCACTGTCTTCTCAGAAAATCTTTTTTCAGGACGGGCATTTAAATACAAGGGATTTTTTTGTCTCTCTGGCATAACCTCCTCGACAAGTTAAAAAGCAGATGGTGTTTTTTTTTTTAACAGCACTCTTTGATTAATGACATAGTGATCTTTGAAATGTTATTTCTGTTTACTTTCATGCAGCAAAACTGTGTATTTTTTCTGACCAAAATGTAGAGTACACAACTTAAGAAAATGTTTTTCAAATTGAAAATATTTTGTGTTGAAATCTTCATACCAAAATGTAGCCAAAATGCAAGTTAAAAGTTTACATACACCTTGCCAAATCTACAAAATTTTGAGATCCATCTTTTCACACTAAGGACAACTGAGGGACTCGTATGCAACTATTACATAAACTTCAAATGCTCACTGATGCTTCAGAAAGAAAAACAATGCATTAAGAGCCGGAGGGTGAAAACTTTTGAACCGAATGAGGATGTGTACATTTTTCTTATTTTACCTAAATATCATATACATTTTTTCATTTAGTACTGCATTTGTCAGTCATTTTTCCTGTATTTAGAGATTTATGTAATGCAAAATGCATTTTTATGATATATTTTGGAAAATATAAGCATATTTATAAGAAATGTATTAAACTATTTATGTACATCTAAATTAGAATTTTATAACATTTAAGTATATTTAAAATATATCTGAAAATCTGAAAAAGGTTTGTTTTCCTAAGCTGTCTATTACACTGCAATTACCGGACCGTAAACAAAAATTGGCTGTAAATGTCATCTTAACCAGTGATTTTGAATGTTTGCTTGTTAATTGTACTGTGCTAGTGTCATAAAGAGCTGAAAGCTATTTATGGTCCCGATCAATGAGAAGAACCTGAGTGAAGCCTGCTCCCAGTGACCTTCCTTTGACCTTTACCGCCTCATCTTCTCTCAATAACAACTGGCTCGATGAACAGCGCTGCGATCACGAGTCCTCTGGAAATTTACGCTCTAGATTTTTGTAGACAATGCTTGATTTGAATGAATAATATGAGTCAGTGGTTTCCTTTCAAGCTGCAATCAAAGAAATGTCATCTGGATAAAGTCTTCTGGGTACTGAAATGAGGTGTGATTTGTTGTGTTGCTTGTTTGCCGACGACTGAAAGAGAAGCTGAGGGATAGAGAGGGAACCAAAACACTGTCATCCACACCATGAGGCCCCTCTGTCTATATCAGTGAGTATGAATGTCTGGATTTCAGCTGATGTTTATGTGTCAGCCACACAACCCCCCTTCATCGTTATCCGCCCCCACCACCCCAACCCGGTTAGTCCTCTTCTGTGATAATCGTACGGACAGCTTGGTTTCCCATACGGCCCTGTCTTAACACCCACCCACCCACTTCGGCTCACAGATATACACTGATGAGGGACTAAGGACAGGTGCTGCATGTGTATATGTGTGTGTGCAAAGGTTTTGGGGGTTGAGTGACATACTAAAGCATTCTGGCTTGATGTGTGAAGAAAGAGCACCCACGTCCCACTGGGTAAACACAAAAAATACTTAGCATCTAACATCAAGTCACTTTTTTGAATGGTAATGGTTAAGTTTGGCTGGTTTACTTGTATTTCAAGTTTAAGGCAGATATTAAATTTAGTTGCAAACCATTTTATGAAGGTTATTTCCACCACAAAATGGAAAAAAGCGCAATTGTGACTTTTTACTCACAATTCAGACTTTTTTTGTTATTCTGAGGGGGAAAAAAATAATTGCAAAATGTAAAATCAGAAATGTGAGATATAAACACATTCTGAGAATAAAATATATAAAATTAAACAGTTTACAATGAAAATGAAAATTAACTCATGATTTACACATTCTCAAGCCATCCTAGGTGTATATGACTTACTTCTTTCAGACGAATGCAATCGGAGGTATTTTAAAAAAGTCCTAACTCTTCCAAGCTTTAAAATGGCCGTGAATGTGGATTTTGAAGTCCAATAAAAGTGCATCCATCCATCATAAAAATTAAGCAAATCGATGCATTTTTGTAAGAAAAATATCCATATTTAAAACTTTATAAACCATAATCTCTTGATTCCACTAACTGGTGTACCCACATATATTAGAGAGTGGCATTTCAGCAGATGACGCAGGATGTATGCGGATATAGGGGAACACGACGACGAACGCGGAAGTGACGAACATGGAAACTCAGAGGAGAGAGCAAAACAAAAAAAATTGTCTTAAATTAGAATTACAAAATGAGGATTTATACAGAAAAATGTCTGAAGATTTGATATAAGCCAAGAGGAGACTGGTTTTCCTTTGTTGTAAACAAAATTTGGTTCTCACGAGACTAGCATATTCTCACTGGAGCTTAGGCTAAGCCTACATCCTATGTCATCCACTGGAACACCACTCTCTCGTGAATCTTATGACAATTAATGGAGGCTAGAGATGATGTTTTATAAAGTTTTACATATGGATATTTTTCTTTAAAAACACATTGATTCGGTTCAAAAGGCCTTTATTAACCTCCTGAAGCCATGTGGAGCAAGCAGCGAATATCGGAGTTGAAAAATGCGATTTCTTTACAATTTTTCTCAGACCTTTGGGGCAGAGAGTCGAACAAGCCCACAGAATTTCAATATAATCGGCCTCGGGTTAACCTTGTCTAACAGGTGCTCAAACTCTGTTGGCCAATGGCAGCCATGTTTTTTGAGATATGCAAATGTCCTTATAAATGCTTGTGGTACTTTGGACCAAGACTGTGCACACCAATTTGTATGTTGAAAGGACAAAT
>JAHKKF010492203.1:0-12459 GCA_019740295.1 Labeo calbasu
TATAGAAAGCTTTAAACTCTTTCATTATGTAATCTGTAAAGATGCTTTTTACTCTAAAGGCGTGTCCGAAGAGGAGATGGCGAGTCAGGATCGGTAACTTCATCCTTGCGACAATAGAAAACACTAGTTTACTAATAATTCAAATATCTCCTTACTATTTCCTCCCACACATTCACATTCATGGTAATTACTTTTGCAGGTGCTTTGTAGCAAGTTTCAGCCTATTGCGTGCACTTGAACTCGGAACTGTTCCAGCACCGCGACGCTCGCGTCAGGTGTAGACGGTGTGAGTTTTTTAATGAGTTATGTTACAGCCCTGCTTGTTTTTTAAAGTTTTTATTAAAAATCTCTGTATTGAACATATCATCGTATTATTTACTGCCATACGAGCCACAAATTAGAGCTTGGCGAGCCGCATGAGGCTCGCGAACCGCGCAGTTAGTAACACTGTATTAGAAATTTCACTGTTCTTAGGTAAAAACTTGCGAAAATACTTATCCCAGTTTAATTATTTCCCCCAGTTGCACAGTGTAAATTGTGAATTGCATGCACTAAAAAAGTTGACAGAATGCACTTTCTGTACTTGTTTTGCACTACTTCAGTTACATATACATGTTCATGTAAAACTAAACACTAAACATTTTGTATTTGTAACAATAGCTGTTTTATCTAAATAGTTTTTTTTGTTTTTTTTTAATGGGGGCAAAAGAAAATCATATTTTTATATTATTTAAAAGCAAATGCAAACATATAGAGATATATATTGAATATTGTAAAAATTTTGACAGTATCGAGACATCCATTTTTTTTTTATATATCGCCCAGCGCTAGTCTCAGTCTAATTTACATTCACACTGGTTTTTTAGGAAGCCAAACAAATTAGAATATAATAATAATAATATTAATAATAACAATGACAGTAATAGCCATATATTGTAAAATAGTTGCACTTCAAAATAAATGAAAATATTTCATAGGTATATTATTTTTGCTTTACACCACAGAAGGGAAATTACAATACTTCTTTCCTAATTTCTACACTTGAAAGAGATATTTTGAATTTGGACTGCAGTAACGTTACCCATTCAAACCGTTAGCTGTCAGTAACTCGTACTGCACTTTTAAGCTTTTATTTAAATGGAAACGGCAGGAGACATTTTATTTCGACAACAAACTCCGGCTTTAGTAAAAACGCGTTACAAAAACGCGGCTCACTACAAATCTACGAAGTGCGCGGTTTACTTTGAAACCGGCAGCGAAAACAGACTTGATGAAGGGATTAACGTTAAGCCATATTGCGCTTTCGGTTTTAGTTTGTTTGACAGAGTGGCCCTTTAAAGACTTTAAAAACTTTAAAGGCATTTTATGTTAGAATAAGAAGTTTAAATATTTTTTAAAAATGACACTTTTTGCCCGAAATACCTATAGTTTCATATCGTCATGTGACCATGATAATATCGTTACATCCCTACTAAATACAGAAAATGATTTCATAAAACAAACAGAAATGACAAAAAAGATTCAGACTAAATGTTGGTGTTGAAGTATGTGCTTTCTGCACGACATGTTGGCGTACTTACAGAATAAAAAGGGGAGACGTATGTACATGAAAGAAGTAAACGTTCACCTCGCTTTCACTGTTGCTCTCTGCTTCCAAGGTCGTACAACTCTTACACTGCAAAACACTGCTTTCACAATCCCAGCATTCTTAGCATGAAATGATAACGAATGTTAGTGGATGGGTGGGTGAGGGGGTGAAAGACAAGACCCTCCTTCTCCTGCCCGTGGGCGCTGGCAGGCTATCCGTGCCATGGCCGAGGGCAGGGACGGGTGTCATCAGCTTGCCTAGCCCAAGGCTGCCAGCTCAAACCTCCCCCCAACACACACACTTTGTAAGCGTGGTGGAGCGTAATTTCACTCAGCCATTTCCTGATTGGTATTGCGTGCGGCTTCCAGCACCCAGCAGCTTGTATCCAAAGAAGAGCAGAGCGAATAACGGCCATGAAAGAGCCTTCGAGTTACTGCCATGGCCTTCGAATCTTAATGGCTTGATGGTTGCTGTGAATACAGCTCTGTTTTCAGGACTGGAATGGATTAAGGCTTGCTGGCATGACTCGGGCTCTCTTGTACAAGGGTCAGCATCTAACAGATTGTTCTGCTCAGTCCTATTCACAATGTACAAAAAAGAACTGTCACTTAAAACCCTGTTGAGGTTTCCTGTAAATGCACAGCATAGCCTTTGATGAGATCCTGATGCAGCTCTGATGTCATTTATGTAGCCATTGAGAGCATTTCAGAATGTCTTAGCACTTTCACTTTAATGACATCTGAAATATTTCTTAGGCCCCACTTTATATGACTTTGTACTTGCATTTAAATTTGTCATTTGATAGAATGCACTTATTTTGTACATACATGTTTTTACATTGTACTTATATTCAAAAAAGTTATCTGCATGTAATTACATCTGTAATTTATTTCTGTAATTACATTTATAGTTACACTGTTGACCCATCCCTACACCTTAACCCACCCTTAAACCTACACATACCACCAAACCTGTCCCTAACCTTACCCGTATCCCACCTCAATAGCAGCAAAAGTGTTTTGTAATACAGTATGAACACAATAAGTACATTGTACTTTACTTTTAATGTATGTGCATAGTAGTTAAGTCCACCTAATACAAATCAAACCATTTCTTAATTATTTTGCATCTTTTATTGTTTGTTAGTTTGTTTTAATTTGTTCAGAATCCTAAAACCTTGTATATTTGCAGGTTTAAATTACATTTTCAAGTATTATCATAGACATTTTGAGTTCGCTGTAGGTAAACTTTTGGCCATTCGATACTACAGCCATTGATGGACAATTTTTCGATATTATATGTGCGCCAAGAACATTACATCAAAATTGTTTATTAATTAATATCCCTGTTCATATTATTTATGATTCAGAGAAATGTTCCAATATTTTCAAAATCTATAAGCAAAGTATAACATCTTTAGTTCTGCAGTACCATATCTCCAAAGCCATTTGTGTTGAGGAAAAATAATAAGCTGCCCAGTTTTCCTGACAAATTTCCAACAAATCCTGATAGATGAAATGAAGTCCCATCCAGGGTCAGAAATCAACTTTTCCATTAAGGGACAATATTTGCTCCCTTGAACTTATTTCCAGAGGCATTTTTTACATTGATATGGGTACTTTTTATTTACTCAAGTACTTTAATCAATATTTTAAAGTGTTCAAATCTAATCTAAATCTTAAAATCTAAATTATACATGAAAATAACAGGAGCTCATAGGGATGCAATATTATGACAGAAATCATTAATGTAGATTATTACTTTTTATATTGTAATAATGATTATTAATATCGATATAGAAAACAATATAAAAACATTTTTGTTTTGGTCTGCATTTTGGGCACGTCACATACTGGCTTCATAGACAAACATGTCAGTCCATGATGTTAGTGTAGTCTAGCTAAAGTTATGCAAAAACTCCCATTATAATCACTGAAACTAAGAAATTAATCTTTTATTTACGTCGTATCTGTACTGTGTTGTTTATTATGAGAGAATTTGTGAGCGTGCACACTCAACAATTTTGGCGTTTTCGTTGCTGACTAATCTAAGCACCACTGAGTGGCGAATGCATTCTTAAGTTCAACAGAAGAGCGTTTGATTGGTTGTAAGGCTCAACACTGTACAAAACAGTGTGTAAAAGCAAGTAATTCCACAAACTGACACTTTTCATTTTTGCATTTCATTTGAATCACGACAGCCATAATACATTGTTTAATAGTGCAGGGGCAATTTTTGCTCCTTTGTTTTTAATCTATGGGGCATTTTTGTTCATTTTGGTGGCATTTTAGCCACAAGTCCTTGTCCCATCTTTTATTTTTTCCCTTTAACTTGATTTGTTTTGCCAAAATCTTTTATCATTTACTCACTCACGTGTCATTCAAACCGGCATGACTTACATTCTTCTTTGTAACACAAAAGTAGATATTTTGTAAAAAATTCTAGTGTTTTTTTGTCCATGGAATGAAAGTCAGTTGGGTCAAATGGTGCTTTGAACATAGCTAAATGATATTATATGGGCAAAAAACATTCTTCAAAATATTTCTGTTCCACATGCAGTTTTGAATGGCATGGGGTTAGTAGATGATTACTAAATGTGTATTCTTCGGTGAACTAACCATTTAAAATGGTTGCAAACACAATTTTAACATTGTCTGTGAATGCTTTTTTTGTTTGTAAAAAGTAGTTTTACAGTATGTTTTACCCAAACAGTCTTGTTTAGTAAAACTATAATCCACATCATTGTACTTCTCCAGCATTGTCTCATGACTTTCTGAAGCTCTAAGAAGCATTGTTGTCTCCAAAATTTGACCATACATCAATCATTTCTCGACTATGCTTCCTTCTCGCCATCGATAGTATAGACAGTAACTCAGAGTAACAAAAGAGCCATGATTTCTTTTGTTGTGGTATTAGAGTATAAAACACTTAAAGGCTTAGAGCTCCTCTACGCTGTCGCTCCAGCACTGTATTGACAAACGATGGCTCAATGTCTTGGTTAATAAGGCTGAGTTCAAACGCAGTTGTTCTCCTTTTCTTCCTCTCTGTGTACATTAATAGGAGTATTTCCCCTTCGCATTTTGCATTGAAACTGCGTTAGATTAAAGCTCTGGCAAAGCTCTCGATTTAGTCATTACACAACTCCTCATGCTCTGTTTGTTTGTTTGTTTGTGCTAGTCACACCAAATACATTAATCAGCTTCTCTTCTCAGACTTCTCTCCTTCCATCCCTGTTTTCCTTTCCTTCAGTCTCTCTCTCCCTCTGATTGCGAGTGCCTTTGAGCTTCCTCTGCATAATTTTTCTCCTATTAAAATGCATAATTAACCAAGTCACTTCCTCACACTGAGCTCACCAGGCCTTCAGCTGTGCCACTGTTAGGATCAATACCGAATGTTTGACTCAGAATTTGGTCTGTGTTTGAGTTCCACCAAACTTGCAGTATGCTTTCTTCTTTACGAATGGTACAGATTCTCTCTTTGAAATATTTACTAGAATACTTGCACAGCAATGACAACAGCCACAACCACGACAAACAGCAGGACATTTTGTCAGCTGTATTGGTTTCAATTTTTGCGGCATTGTGCTGGGTAGCCCTGCCAATAGCGAAATTTCATCGTTTGAAATCTTGCTGCATATAACCACAAATTAAACATCAAATACCTACTGATTGGATTTCGAATTTGGATAATAAAATTACTTAGTAAAACTACTCACCCCAGTCTAGTCGTGTAATGCCTGTGGTTAGTACACAGTGTAACTCACAAGCTTTTGGGAAAATGTGCACATCCAGATGAATTGGACACAGCTGCAGACAAAAAGAGATGTCTACATACTGATATTAAAGGTGGAAAAAAAAAAAAAGTTTGGTTTCTAAGTTTGGTGCATATATCAATATGCAAACTTTTTAACTCAAGATTTCCATTAATAGCTTTATTAATACTTCAGTTGTTTGTGTGTAGTCTCATATAGACAGACTGTTTATTATTGGCTATTGGCATGTATTTTCTGCTCATTCTGCCCAAGAACACCCATTTGGACAGGAAGGACCTTTTTGATGCAGTCAGTCATAGCATGCCACATGCATGCCACAACAAAAGAAGCACAGAACAACCTTATTCACTTTAAACTGGCATTCTATCCATGGACAATTGCAAAACACTAAAAAAAAGATGTGGTGAAAATGTATAGACTTATAGAATGTGTAGACTTTGAAATAATATACTCAGTTCATCGTAAATACTCAGAAAACACAATATATTTCTTGATTTTAATCGATTCTCAATTTTACGATACGATTTTGATTCTTAAATCCCAAGAATCGACAATCTAGCCTGTTTTCAGTTAATGAACAAAACATTGTAGCGCACCTCTCATCCAATTAATCGCTATAAGCTTTGTGGTTTGTTATTTTTGATATGAAACAAAGTCTCAGATTTCAAATTCTGTCCATTTTATTACAGTATTCAAACATAAATGCCTTTTGACGCTGTTTAATGTGGAGTGATAGATCGCTGTAGCGTCTCAGTTCAAGAGAAGCGGCAACTTAAAGTGCGTGTGAACTGATCGTATTATCCGGTTTACGTAATAAACATGAATGAACATCAGAAGGTATGTTAAAAGAAAGAGTACAAAATTTTCCTAAATTTTGCTAAATATATTTTTGTCATGACAACTCTCGGAGGGATTAGCATGGTAATGTACATGACAATATTAATGTAATTGGTCTTGGCAGAATAGAGCAGAGTAAGTACAGAGACTCAACATGCTGCTGTGAGCACGTATAAAATACATAAAATAACCTCCATATTGCATAAATGAATCACCTCGTAACAGATCTGTACAGGTGGAGCTGGGGATGGTGAAGGGTTTCTGAAACAAGCAGCAAAACTGCTGCAGCAAGCACTAGTCATATATTTGAATGCTGAGCAGCGAGCTCATTGGCTACCGATACAGGAGAGAACCAATCAGCTGTGCCATGATAATGATGTCATTATGTTAGATTGAGTTAGACCTATCAGACTGTGCCAATTTTGTATGTACCATATAACATATTCATTATCATTTTTACTGTTCTTCAATGTTTCTGTTTAAATAAATCTGTCAATGTTTATATTTAAAAAAATAGTAAATAATAATAGTAGAATATAATTATGTAATTGTCACTTTATTTTCATACAAACTTAATTGAGTGTAATTAAGCATTTGTGTACAAATCAGTTAATTTTAATCTTCAATATTATAGTAATGTAGTACCAGCTGACTCTGAAATTTGGCATGTACTGTACTGCTATATATCCAAAGTAATAATAATGCATTTCAATCTTATTTATATAAACAATATTAAATAGTGTTCTCATTGCACAAACTACCTTGTCAAAACACCAGTTTTTCCAAGCGGATTGGTGCACTTTGACTCCCAGAAGTGAATGAGATCAGCACTGGTGATTTCATCCAGCTCTTGCCATTTTCATGTGCAATACGCCTCAGACGGTGGTCTGGCATGCCGTGTTAGGCTGAGACTAGATTGTTGAAACAGACTCAGATCTTTATGGAGCTCCATCTGCATGCCATAACTGACACTGTGCTGCTCTGATAATCTAGGCAGGATGAATGGCACCTATCCTTATCGGTCTGGCACGGTGGCATCGAGGGGTCTGCGCTGCGTTTGTACCATAAACCGAGGAGGGGCTCGTGCGGCTCGAATGCGATGCCAGGGAATCAGGTTACAAAAAGCTTCTGTTGTGCCCCCCATGCACAGTAATCTGTCCTAATCTGTGGCTGCCTGGCCTTTTGTCTTGGTCAATCTCTGTTAGCTCAGTGTAATGTGATTTTACACACACTCACACACAGCCATGCGTTGGGTCGGTATGCGTCTGCTGGTTCACTGCATGACAAAGAACTGCATCGTGTGCCCTATAGACTAAGGGCTCATGTTGTGTAGATTAAATATGTGTGGATACAGAACGGATGGAATCGTTTTCGCTCTGTTTCTGCCTCCCCTCCTCCACCTTTCTATTCCTAGTCTTCGTCTGCCCTCTAAAGGCTAAGGGGCGGCTTGCTTTGCTCTGACTGATGTGTGGTTTACATGCATGTTAGCAGTCTGTGGCTGAGGTGCAAATATCTGTGAGGGCTGAATCCCCTCGCATTGTTGTCACCTGTACGGGGGGCATAATTACCGTCGCTGGCATTTAATCCCCCCAGGTGTTTTATTTATCTGCCGAGCGAAGTATCTGACACATCACGCCAATACCTGGACCGACTTCAGTCGTTCGGCGTGACGAATGCGCCAGCGTTGTCTCGAAACCCCCGGCTGACCACTCCAGCGGCTGCGCGTGCGTCTGCGTGGCTAAGCGCTGACAGATGTGTGTTTCATGGGCCATTGTGAAGAAAGGGTTGCGGCTGATCGTGCCGTCCTGGGGGAGGGAGATCTGCCCGAAGCTCGCATTCATCAGCAGTCGCTGGCGAGCTCGCGTTCGGGAAAGCAGGGCCCCGTCTCAGCCTTTGTCACATTCCAGGTTTCGGCCTGTCAGGTATTTGACAGCTCTGCAGCGGGATCGACGTTAAAAAAGCGTGCCACCTGATTCAGATGATGGCAGATGGGCAAGAAAGGTTCTCCAACAACTCGAGGAGAACTGTGTGCTTAAATAATTGAGGCTTATTATAAAAAGTCGTTTTTTTTGTATCCTAGACTGGTGGTTTAAACTGTAAAATCATGGTAAAATCAGTGCTTAAAAACTCTCGCCATATGATTTTAGTAAGTGCTTTTTGAGAACCGATGCTGTATTTCCATCGGTGTGGTGTCATGCAACTTATAGTGCAAAATGAACTTGCACTTGAGCATGACTTGGTGTGTGCGCCTGTTTTGGTACGAATGAAAGAGATGTTTGAAAGTCTAGTGTGTCGTGAAGGACGCAAGCATTCCCCTTCCCCTTACAGGAGGAAAAAAAACAAACCTTTTCAGAGCTCGGGCACCATTTAACCGTGCATAAAACATGGCCTTCTCTCTGTCCAATTTTTATCAAAGTTGTAGAACATCAAGCAGAGGGAAGCTGGAGGCAATCCAAGGCCTCTCCCTTCAACAAAGAATAGACATTTGCAGTTTTATTGAATTGTCACTGTATTTTAAAAAAGTCTTACAGTAAGCATCGAAAGGAAAACAGTGTTTTCTTCCTGTCAAATAACAACACTGTTTTCCCTAAAGCCAGAAACGTACACATTGAATACATCTGTCAAGGATTCAGAGAGGTGCACGCTGACCTTAAACTTGTGAAATTCTTGCTCGAGCTCTGGGCAAGGTCTCATCCGTAGAGGGGGGTCACGGTGATGACCTGTTATGAAGAAATTTGTTGTTCTTCTACTCAATTTGGTCTCATGGACTTACTGTCTTCTTCAGCTCCTTGACCTCAGCAATTGCTCTGACCCCAGATTTTGAAAACCCTCTTTTTTACCAAAGTATACCAGGAGTTATCTGTCAACATAAGCAGGTTTTATAGATAGATAGATAGATAGATAGATACACAATTGAAACAGATTGACCATCAAAAGATGTAAAAGAGAACAGAGGCAAGAAGATTTTTTTTCGTGGTCCTGTCTTTAGTAATTCTGTGATATAAAGCAGCATCGTTTTTTTCATTTTTTTTCTTGCACTTGTGCACATAATGATCCTGTCTTTTGATAGTGGGATTTCATCTGATTATCAACAGCGAGCGGAAAGCACGGCAAAGCTTTTAAGAGAGGTGCAGAGTTGTGTGAGCTTTAGCAGAACGGCTGCCACATTAGCACAGAGGTTTAAGAGTCAAGTATCGTCAAGTGCAGTTTGCCATAGAAATGGGGAGATCTAAATGCAAACAAAGAGCGCACTTGACACGGCTGCCGTTTGCTAAGCCAAGAGTGAGCGTGCATGGGCTTTACCTTCAGTCACACTAAAGCCACTTTAACTGCAGTCACAAAAGAGAGAAAAAGTCATTTAACCAATTCGTGTATGGACATCTACAAGCAGAGTTTAGAAAATCAAATGTTTTATTGCTGAGAAATGTATTATTGCAAAGAGCAGAAATTGATTTAGAAAACTGGATTGATTTTGATTTTTCATCTTTTAGTTATTTAGAGTTTTTTTCCTGATCCTTTTTTTTTTTTTTTTTTTTTTTTTTGTAATACTCCTTTGCAAAAATCACTAATTTAAATCGTGCCGGTGAATGGTTGAGCCCACACTAACACAGAAAAATACCATTGGATACCATGTTTTTTTTTTTCATCTTGTTTTGGTCAAATATCTATTGCCGCTTTTCCACTGCATGGTAAGGTCAGGTACGGCTCACTTTTGGGGGGGTTTCCACTGTGTACAGTACCTGGTACCTGGTGCCTTTTTTCAGTACCACCTCAGCTGAGGTTCCAAGCAAGCCGTACCGTTACCAAAATGTAACGTGTAAACCCTGCTGATTAATTCTTGTCCAGAGAGAACTTCAGCCAATGAACGCAACTGTTTTGAACAAGCGCACCTTTTTTTCTTAACAACCAAAAAATGGATGTTTCGTGGTCTGTTGATGAAGTACAGATGTTCCTCTCGTTAATAGCCGAAGAGTGGATCCAGCGAGAGCTTGATACGGCATTGTGTGTAATCCCGCCCACTCTAAAGTGGTACTAAACTGCCGTGGAAAAGCTCCATAGGAAGCCAGTTTCCGCCACTGGAAAAAAAATAAAAAAGGTTATTGCGACTTTTTATTCATTCTAATTGTGACAATTGCCAGTTATAAAGTCAGAATTGCATGAAATAAACTCACATTTGTGAGAAAGCAAGTCAAAATCTCACTTTTTTTCTCACAATTGCGAGTTTACATCACGCAATTTAGATGTTTTTTCTCGCAACTGCGAGTTTTGATGCAATTGCGACTTATAATTATTTTGAGGGGAAAAAAATGATCTCAGAATTGCGAGTTTATATCTCATAATTCTGACTTAGTAACTCTGACTTAAAAATTGTGCAATTCTGAGAAAAAAGTCACAACTGCAAGACTTGTATCTTGCAATTCTGACTTTATAACTCGCAGAATTTTGCGAATTTATATCACTTAATTCTGAATTGCGAGCTTATACACTGTCAGTCAAAAGTTTTTGAACAGTAAGATTTTTTATGTTTTTAAAGAAGTCTCTTCTGCTCGACAAGCCTGCATTTATTTGATCCAAAGCGACAGCAAAAACAGTAAAATTTTGAAACAATTTGCACTATGTATAATCCTTTTTCTTAAATTTATTTGAAATCAATTTTTAAATCATTTTAAAAGTTTTTAATTTTTTTTGTTTTATTGTTGTGATTGTTTTTATGACTATTCTACTTCCTTTTATGTAAAGCACTTTGAATTACCTTTGTGTATGAAATGTGCTATATAAATAAACTTGCCTTGCCTTGCCTTACTATTTAAAATAACTATTTTCTATACAAATATATTTAAAAATGTAATTTATTCCTGTGATTTCAAAGCTGAATTGTTATCATTATTACTCCAGTCACATGATCCTTCAGAAATCATTCTAATATTCTGATTAGCTGCTCAGAAAACATTTATTATTATTATTAAGTTGAAAACAGCTGAGGAGTTTTTACATCAGTTTTCTTTGATGAATAGAAAGTTCAGAAGAACAGCATTTATCTGAAATAAAAATCTTTTGTAACATTATAAATGTCTTTTGAATTGTGTATAATGTTACAAAAGCTATTTACTTCAGATAAATGCTGATTTTTGGATCTTTCTATTCATCAAAGAATCCTGAGAAAATAACAGTTTTAAATATTGCTAATAATAATAAATGTTCCTTGAACAGCAAATCAGCATATTAGAATGATTTCTGAAGGATCATGTAACACTGAAGACTGGAGTAATGATGCTGAAAATGTAGCTTTGGTCACAGGAATAAATTACATTTTAAAAAATATTAAAATAGAAAACAGTTATTTTAAATAATAAAAATGTTTCAGAATTTGATTGTTTTTGCTGTACTTTGGATCAAATAAATGCAGACTTGGTGAGCAGAAGAGACTTCTTTACAAAAAAAAAAAAACCTTACATCTTACTCTTCAAAAACTTTTCACAATTCTGACTTTATAACTTTTTGTGTGTATCACACAATTTTAAGATGTAAACTTAAGTCAGAATTGTGAGATAAAAAGTCGCAGTTACCTTTGGGGATCTTTGAAATCCCTTTGACTACCATGTAGATACAATGGTAGATGAAAATTGTAATCATATGGTATCATGAGACAACTTCGCCTCATTTTTAGTAAAACCATGCTCATGCTGATCTCGTAAAATGTTTTTACAATAAGTACATGGAAAATAATTTATTGTTATAAGCACAATTTCTGAATTCAAACCATTGAAGATTTTTCCTGTCCTAATTGTCTCATTTCTAAGTTTCACTTTGACTCTAATGTGAGTTTGCAGCCTGTTAATTGCATTAGCATAAGTTAGCTGTGATGCTAGCCTGTGGCTCAACATTAGACTAATGATGTCTGGAAATTCTCTCTTCCTCCTCCTCCTCACAGAACTGCGTTGTTTATTTGTCCAGCTTTATTTGATAAAAAAGCATGGCTTTAATTACTCAGGATGACTGACGCTGTGTTTAATAAACTAAAACAATTCAGCAGATTGGATTTTCACATTGAACAATAACGATGACTCAGTTTGCTGTTCTTTACCCACAGATAAATGTGCTGATGTGACGTCAGTCACCTAAACATTGTAAATTTGCCAAAATCTAACTAGCCCTACCATGCTGGAAAAACAACAGATAAATCAGCCTATGTCTGCTGGTCTTAAGATGGTGTTCAGCTGGTTTATCTAGTCAGCCACGGTCTCCACTCACCTGACCAACA
>JAHKKF010492205.1:0-10299 GCA_019740295.1 Labeo calbasu
AAAAAAAGATATTAAAAAATGTACCATAGAAAGTAAAATTTTGTCATTATTTACTGACCATCAAATTATCTGTAATTTACTATTCCTTGCATGGAACGTGGAAATATTTAGCGGAATGTTTATGCTGCTCTTTTCCATGCATTTAAGTAGATGGGGAACAGGGACAGTGAGTTATAAATAATAATAAAACATCTGTCCATATAACATTTACAGTCATAATGGATTATATATATATATATATATATACATATATATTATATGGATTATAATATATTATATTATATTATATTATATTATATTATATTATATTATATTATATTATATTATGTGCAATTCATATGCATTCTGACAACATATTTAGAAACAACATGACTACTTTTGAATTGCTATCAGTTGAGAATGTTTGCTTTTTGCACCCATAATTGTATCAGCCAAACCTTGACCTTATTAAGGAAGGGGGTGGTGAGGGTGCTACATTTGGGGATGGTACTAAAATAATTCTTAGTTCAACATGGCTTGCTAATATCTGTCAACCTGAGAAACTGTCATTCAAGTGAACAAATAGTTAATTCATAGATATGGTGCATGAATACTGCAACAGAATTGTACAGCCTTTGGCACCAGAGATGTGTTCAGGTTGCTGGGAGCGGTCCAGTGAGAGCACTGCGCCCACAGCAGAAGAATGCATCACTTTCTCACTGACTGATAGCACACATCACTAGTGCTGCTTTATGCACATCAAACACCTGCCACGGTGCATATGCTCTCCTCTGAGGAAAGAGTCGCTCTCTGGCTTTGCAAAATACATACACAAGCACCAGAGATGAGTGATTAGACAGGTAAAAAGAGGAGTTAATATGCTGAAAGGAAATTTAGAACTATAGCTGTATCTGTTGGTGATTCATTGTGTTGTAATGAAAACTGTGCTCCATATAACTTGAGGAATTTTACTAACAGCAGTGTATTTTAGACTTAAATCAAGACAAAATAAATAATGAAAATGATTTGTTTGATATTCACATACTTTATTCTATCTCAATTTAAAGTGCTTAAACACCTAAGACATTGGGGTTGGCATAGGTTGACATATGTATATAGTACAGGTGCATCTTAAAAAAATCAGTAACGTGAAAACGTTTTTTGTTTGTAACTTATTTCAGAAACTAGATTCATTACAAGTAAGGTAAAATATTTCAAAAGTTTTTGATGATTACAGCTTACAGCTCATGAAAGTCAAAAATCCAGTATCTCAAAATATTAGAATATTTACATTTGAGTTTTATTAAATGACCATTCCTACAGTATAAATTCCGAGTATCTGACTTAGCAATGGACAATCAATGACACCCTCCACAAAGAGGGTAAGTCACAGAAGGTTATTACTGAAAGGGGTGGTTGTTTACAGAGTGCTGTATCAAAGCATATTAAATGCAAATTGCCTGGAAGGAAGAAGTTGGTGCACAAGCAACAGGGATAGTCTCAGCCTCAGACGTCACGCCCACGGAACATTGGCTAAACGTCTGATGCATAAGGCACACATCTAATTGCTGGCTTTTCAAAAGTATGTAAAAATGTAAAGTTCACAGCATAGAGTTTTACACACCGGTCTGTTATTGTGACGACATTTCCACGCCCCTAAACATGACACAGCACAAAATGAAATGTGTTGCTGTACCTGTCAGTCATATGGCCTCTTGGGCGGGCCTTGGCCATTCAAACCTTTTGCTGTCAGTCAGCAAATTTTGCATTTCATGTTGAAATCACGATCCCAGAGTCTGGAGGAAGACTGGAGAGGAACAGAATCCAAGCTGCTTGAAGTCCAGTTTGAAGTTTCTGAAGTCAGTGATGAAGTCCAAAGTCAATGCAGCCATCTACCAGGAGATTCTGGAGCACTTTATGCTTCCATCTGCTGACAAGCTTTATGGAGATGCTGATTTCCTTTTCCAGCAGGACTTTAGCACCTGCCCACAGTGCCAAAACCACTTCCAAGTGGTTTGCTGACCATGATATTACTGTGCTTGATTGGCAGCCAACATGCCTGACCTGAACCCCATTGAGACTCTATGGGATATTTTCAAGAGAAAGATGAAAAACAATCGATCCAACAATATACAGACGAGCTAAAGACTCAATAGTGCCTCAGCAGTGCCACAGGCCGATCACTTCCATGCCACACCTCACTGATGCTCTCATTTGTGCTAGGAGCAAGTGATTTGCTGTAATTTGTGCTGTCGCCCAAGTATTGAGTGTGTAAATGAACATACTTTAAAGAACTTGAACTTTTCTGTTTTGCAAATGATCTTTGGAAATATTATAATATAGTTTGAGATACTGGATTTTTGACTTTCATGAGCTGTAAGCTCTAATCATCAAAATTAAAACAAAACGACTTTAGAAATGTTTTACAACACATGCAATGAATCTAGAATATATGAAAGTTTCAGTTTTTGAAAAAAGTTACAAACAAAAAATGAACTTTTTCATTATAATTTCTTGAGATGCACCTGTATATTTAACGCAGCTTATTCAAAGCGTTAACTTGGTTTGAGACAGCTCCATGAACTAAATTGGATGTGTGAGATAAGACAAACAGAAAATGTACAGAGCAATGGGTCTTGAGAGTTGAGAGCCACTGCCGTATTCACCTAATTTTTCCAGTAAGACCAGAGCCCGGCCATTTGTAAATTTAATGGGTCGGGCTTCCGTCATTAGCTTCCAGCTATTTTTAGCTGTACAAAACAGCTCGCTTTGCTGCTTGATATTGCAGACTGTTGTGTCATATCATATTATTTTAATGTATTATTTTCCTACAGCGGCAAATGAACCAGAAGTCTCGCACATTCGCAGAAGTTAGTGTTGAGTAAACCAGTTTAGAAAACAAACTTTGTTTGTGCAATTTCTGTGTGCTGCACAGGAATTATACACTTCCCTTGGAAGTGGTAGTGGATGGTAGCGGATGCTTGAGTTGATTTAACGTATTTAATTAGAATACACTTAACTTCAATTCAGCTTTTTTCATGTTAACAACATGCATTTGGAACATAATAACCTGTGATCAGAAGCTTGTCAATTTCATCTCACAATCTCAATTCAACCAAGTGTTTTAATATTTAAAGCTGAGTGCAAGCCTAATTCATAGTAGGCTGTCTCCCTTCACTGCCAGTGCTGTGTATGCTTTTGATGCTTCTGTGAATCTAACTGAGCATTAGCATGTTTGACATGGGCTCAGCCACATGCCACATTGCCGTCAACACATGACAGTGGATGCTGTGTTAAAGCCAAAGGCAAAGCGAGCAGTCAGTTAGCAGAGTAATGGAATTAGAGGTTCATTAATCTACTAAAGTTACATGGTAAACGATTACATATTTGTGAATAGAAAAAGTCTTTCTGTGTCTCTTGTGTTATTGATGAGCACAATTTGTTACACTCTATTCTGAGTATAATAATGTTGAAAAGAATTTCATCATCATTCAGGTTGAATAATTATGACAGCTGACTAACCTTATCTTAGTGCAATGCTGTATTGCTCTGACAAGTGTATTCTTCGAGGGCACTAGACATACGGTTGGTCTGTATTTGTTGTTTTCCAAAGAGCACACTCTGAATTTTACCAGCAGGACTTCACGAATGTGGAATCTTCATCAAATACCTGCTGTCAGTGTGGATTTGGTGTGCAAATATTCCTGGATGGTCACAGCAGGATTTTCACGAAAATGATCCTGCCAAACATTACTGCTTCCTAATGTGATGAAACACTTATTCCAAGATACTAAACATAGCACAGTCAGGCCAGACATTCACTGGTGTTCAGGGTGGACTTTAAAAAACACATTGCTATGACACATTTTGATTTATTGCACCTGTCACGGCAGAGTTTTCTCTGCAAAGATGACATGCCACATGATATGTACTGCAAACCAGGAAAGAGTTTTCTTAGTAATTTTGGGTAAATTTAACAAAATCTGTCAAGATCATGTCCAGTATTTAGTTTGAAGAGAATAAGCCTATTTTTAGAACTCCACTATATGTGTCCACTATATATATATATATATATATATATATGTGTATGTTTTTATTTTTTTTTTAATAATTGAGAAATAATTTTCAAGAGCATATTTCCTTCCCTAGTTCTAATGACTGTAATAACAACAATCAGCAATTATAATTAGCATTTATTTAAATGCATGTTTGTACTGTACATTATTGTAAGATTTGTTCTACTGCCTCTGATGTATGTTATGTATGGTTAAAAATCAAACAAACAAGCAAACAAACAAAAACACTATATTAGTGTTTACTGTAGTACAGTAATGAAAAAATACCTAAAAAAAAAAAAATGGTGCAATAATTAAATGTTCAATAAATAGCTAATGACAGTTGGTGTTGTAGTACTAAGCCTACTGTAAATGGAATAAACACTTTAACATAGGATATACCTGAACCACACATGCTGGTATATATAGTAGTGTTTACGAGGACAGTATGTAAAAACTGTGGTTAAGAGGGAAACCCCTTTTCTAACATATGCATACAACAGTATGTGGTTTTCACACACACATACAACAGTCATACACATCAGATTTGAGGACCCGGAACTAATTGCTGCATAAACTACTTTAACTAATACACTACTAAAGATGAAGTGTGTCATTTCTGCCACTAGCCTCAACAAACAGAACTGCTGGTCAGGATGCTTAATTAAGAGGGAACACAAGAGAACAATGTTTTACATAAGAATACAACTAGTTCACATAGGAAGATAGGAAGAGGAGAAAAACACACATGACCTTTCAATTTGATAAGGCAGATGCAGTTTATGACCATAGCAGATACGGATCCAGAAAAATAATGGCTAGATGTTTTTGATTTTAGGATCAAGTGTAGGATCAATCACCTCGGGACTGAATTGTCCATATGAGACTGGATCTTTCTTGTGTTTCATGTAATAGAAATAAAGCAGTAGGTTTGGTATGACTCTGCGATCAAGAAAAGTGCAAATGTAGTCAAAACTGTAGCAAAGCCGCTCAGAAGCTTAATTTAGGCTTTAGTTAAAGCTGAAGCTAAGTCCAGAGTTGCTTCATTTTTCCCATCCCTTATACAATGAAGGCACAGAAAGGGTATTTGAGAGTGTAACATCCTCCACCGATGGTAATTTATTAGTCTGGAGACCCTGAATAGTCTTGCAGTGACACACATTCACCACCAGGGCGCTGTGTCTTATCTCTGTCTCCAGGATAAGCTGTTTACGTAACATTTCAGCTCCACAAATAATCGCACACACAGCGCATCAATAGAGAGATAGCCAAGGAAACGTTGTGTCCTTGCCAGTGTGATTTAATGAGGTTTATGTTTGTGCAGTCTGGAGCTTTGGGAGAAGAATATGTCCCTGTGTACATTAGATTTCAGGTACTTGTGTCCACAGACAGTTGACCCAATAATTTGTCACCACCGTTGTGATGTCACTACAGAGTCTTTCCTCTCGACACCCCCTAGAAGCCTGACTTTAAAGAGAAGAGAATTCAGAGCTGGGCTGGAGGGAAGCCAAATTGCTTGCCTCTCTAACGCTGACTTTGCGGTTGCATGAATAAATGATTTTTCCAACACTGGATAAAACCCTTGTAAGCTATTGCCACTGTTTTAATTGCCTCTGCCATGCTATTCATACAGACAGTTGGAGTCGGGGGAAAAACTGCACATGAGCAAATAAACTTGTTACCTAGTGGAGCATTTTCCTGTGGCACCACCCATTTTACTCTGCAGCTCATCGCCATATGTTTTGGGCAGATTTTGAGGAAATCTCAATTATTGCTGTTCTTCTTGCTTTCTCTCTTATTTACTTGTTTTTCTCATGTCAGGATGCTGTCTTTCTAGTGCATTCAAGTCAGTTGTATTTTCTGGTCCTCAAATCTGATAAGCTGATAAGAGTGTGAATCTGATTTGAGTGATGACAGAACTCCAACAACCGTTTCACCATTTGTAGCACCCCACTTGCGTTTTTTTGCACAGCGAGTTTAATAGCGGATGCCCAAATCCATTATAATTTTAAAAATAACATTGTTTTTGTGTCACGGAATGTTGTTTTAGGAGTTTTTTAGGCGAGAATGTACTTGTTTAGACTTCAATTGTTAATAAAGATAAAATCTATTTATAAAAATTTACTTCAACGTTTTCAGAGGTATGAGCTTCAGGGCATCAGTGGTTGTTCAGTGCTCATGGACCTGCTGAGAACAACCTTACCTCAGCCAGTTCTTCTGGAATGTGCTGCTGGCTCTGATGTGTCTATAGTGGTTAAACATGAGATACAATTTGTTTTGGGTAAATGTAACGGGCAGTCTTTGGTTCCATTAATCTATTATTTGTTCCAGAGCAAATAGTTTTGGTTGATGGCAAAATCACGTTATATTTTATGTAACTTCAATGCTGTATCAGAGTTCTTTATCAGAGTGTATCAGAGTGCTTTCTTTGTACTTTTGACTAAATTGCCTAGCAACTTTTAGGATGACTGTTGTTTTTTTATTAAATAAAATTATTCAATAAATAATATTTAATATAATATTTTATATAAGTAGTATTTAATAGGAATGCACTGATAGGATTTTTTTGGCCAATACCGATTTTAACAAACAACTATTGGCCGATTCCGATACCGATGTTGGTCAGTTGCATAAAGCAGGGCTTAAAAATGAAAACAAACAAACAAACACACAAACAAAAAGCGATCGGTTGACTCTGAGAAGAGTCGTATTTTCTCAGAACCCTGGCTACATTTGCTTTCCAAGCTATTACAGGACATCAGCATGCAATCCTTGACAGAGCTGAGAAATATCACATAATTTCATCACCGTTTCCCATGGTTAGGTCTGGTTAGCAGTTTTTGAGTAGCGGTAATTTTTTTTTAATTTGTTGTGTTTCTCATTTCATGTCTCACAGCAATAATCAGTCAAGGTTATTTAGTGCTGTAACACATCCTGAAGTTTGCCTTTTCAGAGTTTTTCATTATAAAAGTAAATTAGGTTTAAATGTCAGGAGTTCCTGTCTGGACGAAAGTAACACTTGTTACATTTGTCCCCCTACAGAGGCAACAAGTGTTTTTTTTTTTTTTTTGCCCCACTGCATGCTAATGTGGTGACTTTCTGTCTTCCATCATATATTAAAACATTTTTTAAAACAAGTTTATGTCGTATTATACCAAAACAATGTGCCAAGAGTGAGGGTGAGAACAACAGACAGATTTCTAATTTAACCAGAGGGCTCTTTGGAGGGCGTTTCTGGACATTGGCCTATTTGTCAGGAACATCAGTCTCAGGGTAGCTGATACATTGCATTTACCTTAGTCATATTTAGGTTTAGCCATACCTTAGCTTTTCCACCTCCACCTATGAATTTGCAGTGTTTCCAGATGTTTTTATGCACATTTTGAATTTATGCATAAAAACAACTGGATCGAAACATGAATAGGTCACTGTTACTGTAACGGAGCAAGGGAGACGTGAAACGGGTGGATCCAAGTGCGAGCTTTTATTATGACGAGACAGAGACATGGTGAAAACAGGCAGGGTCGGGAACAATGACAGACAGGTATATTCGGGCAAGATACAAGAATAGTCCGTGAAGCAGGCGAGGGTCGATCAGCGGCGAATGTAATCCAGAGGGCGAGGCAAGGGGTAATCCGAACAAACAAGCGAGGAGTCCAAAAGGCAGGAGGCAAGACAGACGAAACGAGAAGGCCAGGCGAGAAAGCTAAACACTGGGAACTCAGGAAATAGGGAACTAGGGAACTCACGCGAAACAACCATTGAAAACACCACAATACTCGGTAAGATACGAGGGGAAGTCCAAGGCTTATATAGAGCGTCTGATTGGCTACAGGTGTTAGCGCAATCAGCACGATAGGTGATGGGAGACGTAGTCCGGGGTGTAGTGCAACAGTCTGTGTGATGTGAACTGTTCGTGGGAAGCACAGGCGACCTCTGGTGGCAGGCAGACCAGACAGGAATCATAACAGAGCCCCCCACCAAGGCGCGGCTTCCAGACGCTCCACATAAAAAACAATCCAGGGGAACAGTAGAGCAGGGGCAAGACAAGGTGAGGTTTGGAGGGCCAGGTCAATGTGGAGGACCTGGAGACTGAGGCAGAGCTGGCAGAGCAGGAGCCCACCAGGGTGGAGCAGGTGGAGCTGGAGCCCACCAGGGCGGAGCAGGAGGTGCTGGAGCCCTCCAGGGTGGAGCAGGCACCCCCGTCATGGACTGGGACCTGGGGAGAACAGGGACAGAAGAGGCAGACAGAGCGACAAGGAGAGAGGCAGAGAGTTCGTTGGCGGCCTTCGTGGCCTTGACAGGACAGACAGAGAGTTCGTTGGCGGCCTTTGTGGCCGTGACAGGATGGGCAGAGAGTTTGTTGACGCTACCACCTCCAGAGGCTCTGCAGCGAAAGCCGCCACCTCTGGAGCCTCAATGGTGGTATCCGTGGCCCCTTTAGGAGGTTCTGCAACCAGCACTGCCACCTCCGGGGGCACTAGCGCAGACTCGTAGTCAGACGAGGCCTCAGAAGCAGACTTGTGGACAAACGAGACCTCTGGAGCAGACTTGTGGACAGACGAGACCTCTGGAGCAGACTTGTAGACAGATGAGACCTGGCGAGGCTCTGGGAGGTCGGACGAGACGTGACGAGGCTCTGGGCGGTTAGACGAGACGTGACTTAACTCTGGGCGACCAGCCGAGATGTGACTTGACTCTGGGCGACCAGCCGAGATGTGACTTGACTCTGGAACAACACTTGACCTGGCTCATGAAGAGCAGCTGTGACTTGACTTGGTTCATGGAGATCAGCTGTGACTTGACTTGGCTCATGGAGATCAGCAGTGACTTGACTTGGCTCATGAAGATCAGCAGTGACTTGACTTGGCTTATGGAGATCAGCTGTGGCTTGACTTGGCTCAGGAACGACAGCTTTGACTCTGCTTGGCTCAGGAACGACAGCTGTGACTTTGCTTGACTGAGGAACGACAGCGGTGACTTTGCTTGACTCAGGAATGACAGCTGTGACTTTGCTTGACTCAGGAATGACAGCTGTGACTTTGCTTGACTCGGAAACAACAGCTGTAAATTGACTTGACTCTGGAAACACAGCTGAGATGTTACATAATACTGGTATGGCAGCAGTGACGACGGAGCTTTGTCTTCGCCACCATTTTGTGAACGGGCTCCGCTGACAGCACCACTACGTAAGTGCTCCGGAGCGGCCGCCATTTCACTAGCAGGTTTCAACCAAGCGGCAACCTCCCGGTCTCCTTCTTAAAGCCAACACGGAAGTAACTAAAACTGGAATTCATCGACTGGCCGCTAGAGGCTGGCTGCAAAAGGGAGTCAATCCCATAGACCTCCCATGTTAAAATGCCCAACTTTACAGCGGAAAAAAATGTTTACAGCCTGGTACAAAAAGTGATTTTGGTATATATAGATAATTTTGCCCTTCATGATTTTTTTTTTATAACTCATTCGTTTAATTTATATTAAGCCTTAAAGTTCTGCATAATTAAGGGCGTGGCCACTTGAGTGACAGGTGGATTACCGCTTTGCCCTACAAGGCAAATGACTTGTTGGAGTGTGAAACTGAGAAAAATGGCTTTAAAGAATTTTTTTTCCAGAAAAATTAATTATAGGTAGGACACTGAAAATCTGGAAATTAGATGTTTTAATGAAAATGATCTCAAACTTGATTTTTGCTGCTATTTTGAGTTATTGTACTCCTTTGCATTGTCTGCAAAAAGTGAGATGTCACCCCAAGGTAAAAGGCAGTAACTACCATGTTATATACAATATTTGGGTGCTGATCACCATTTACAGAATCATTATAGTAACATCTGTATAAAATCTAGTGAGCATTCGTTACCTCATAGGATATAATGTGATTTAATTTTTTTTTTTTCTGACCGTAACAACCAGACAAAAAGTTAATACCGTTTTGCAGCCAATTTATTTGCAATGTTCGTTAACATTAAAGGATGCAAGACATACTTAGCATATTGTTTTGCATCAAATTAAATTAAAATAGCCTAATCTATCAGAATGACGGTGGACTGATGAACGCCAGCAAGTAGGAATAATGCTCAGAATGATTGTGAATTAAACATCTCCGATGACGTTCATTGCCATGGATTTTATCGAGTTACAAGAAAAGGTAGGAAAGGGATTTAATTACGAACTGTTACTGATTTTATGTGTAATACATGCTACGCTGACACAGCAGTCCTCACACGTGTAGAAGTGGGCAGCCCCAGACTGACAGCTGGCACTGAGT
>JAHKKF010492206.1:0-24035 GCA_019740295.1 Labeo calbasu
CTTCTCTATAATAATTAAGCCATATTGTGAAATGAGCATGATTAAACATATATTGTGGAGTGGAATCTGGGTCGAGGCAGACTATAATTTCTTACAGTGTCATGGAATGTAGTTTTAAGAGTTTTTAGGTGAGAACATACTTGTTTGGACTTCAAATATGTGGTTTGTTAATAAAGACAACGTCTATTTGCAAATTTGCTTTGATGTTTTTAGAGATGTGAGCTCTACGACGTCAGCGGCTGTTCAGCACTCATGAACCCGCCGAGAGCAGCTCACCTTGGCCAAATCCTCTGGAATTTACCGCTGGCTCTGATGTCTCTATAGTGGCTAACCATGAGATATCTCACAGGTGGTCTCATTAATCTATTATTTGTTCCAGAGCAAATAGTTTTGGCCAAATTCATCATGTTCATGTAAATTCAGTGTGTGTTTGTGTTCGTGATGGTGATTTTAGTTACATTGTTCCGCCAGTAGACACTTATAAATTAAAAAAAAAACAATTCTAAAGCGCAGTTTTGAACAAGGAACTTATTTTTTCTTTCAAAACCAGCTTGTACGCAGCCAACAAATGCATGTCATCAGGAATCACAGAGAAAAGGATAGTACAAGCCTATTGGACATTGAAACTAAAGTTTTATTGTGAATATGAAATTGATCTGAAGAATGAATGCTGATCACATGTAGGTAATCACGATCGCTCAATCAATTTTTTTTCGTAATAGGGGACAATGGGGCTAAAGACGCACCTTAAGAAAAAATGTGCTTTTCATTGCGCCAAAAATGTATGATTGCAGAAAAAGTATATATGTTTGTATCTGTATAAAAACAGATTTTGTTTGAAAATAAATCATACAAGTCGTTTATTTTGTTTAAAAATGTTATAAATGTATGAGGTGGCAAGGATGGCTTTTCACCAGCAAGGGGCAAAAGGCACAAAGTATTGATACAAATACATAATGTTTTTTTAAAAAATGTCTAAGTTAATACTTGTTCAAAAGAATCACTTTAGCAAAGTTTGTACTATCTTCTGCTTATTTTGATAAATAATTATTTTTTTGTTCAATAAATATACTGTCATTAAAATGTGTTAATTTAAAAAACAGAATTTAAAATACAGAAACAAAGTCATTTTAAAAAGTAAAGATTTTGAAAGCATTGAAGGAGATCCCATAATAATTTTATATATATTTACAGTAGTAACAACAAATGATATTTTATTATATGATATGATTAATTTCATGTTTTTAAATATGACGGTTTCATCTGAATCTAACCATTTCATGTCAACAAATGGACAAGTCAGCCATCTATTAATTATCATGTTAATTTTTGTGCCTTTAGCCACAACAGCAGGGGCGCTTTTACCCCAAATACCATACTTTATTTCAAATTTAAAAATTGTTGCTTGAATTATCTTAAACAAAACTAAAAAAATCATTAAGATGACGTTTGTCTTAAAATATATTCAATAATTTTAGCAATTCTCATTTGGTACTGAAATCTACAACATTTTTAAATACAAAATACTAAATTTGCATCTGCATCTTGAAAAGCGAATGTTTTGGAAAATGCTACACCATGTTTTTCTGCCATCTAGTGGTTTAGAGGAAAATAAACCCTACTCTACTACACATAATACACTGGTTTTACTACATTATACAATAAGCTGTCATGGAAGCAACTCGACGTTCCTTTGTGAATAGTTCTAAAGTGAAGTTTTCAAATTAGTAACGTAGGTTTGGGCTCAGCTGTTAAACTGTCAGCTTTAGAATTGTATCTGTGGAATTTATATATGGTTAGTACAATAAACAAAAGAAAAATGTATAAATGTAGACGATTTGTATTTGATTTGTTAGTATTTGCTGCTGGGTTTTCCTTTTGCCCCATTCAAAACCTCTTGTAAATTGTCAATCACATTTACCTTATGAGAATCTATAGCCTTCCTACATGCTTGGACCTTCTCGCCCAGGTCTTTGATTTTCTGAGTGAAATCCCAGTGTTGTATTTTCAGTTCCTCCTGTGGATGAATTTGCAATAAATAAGATTAATTTAAAAAATGTAAAAATTACTAAATGAAATCAGTTTTTTCTAAGAGGACCTATTTACACATTTGTACAGGAAGCCCTTTCTCCTAGCAGACAATGATCTAATTACACAAATAGCATATATAATAACCACAGTTGGTTTATACAGGTGGAGCTGGGGAAGGTGAAGGGTTTCAGAGGAACTCTCTAGTTAATGCTCTTTGGCTGCATTTGCAATACGAACCAATCAGCGTGTGCCTAGTTTAACACTGTGGATATCATCTAGAGTTTCATGAGAGAGCTCAGCATTTAGATGACATGTAGTTGCAAAGCTATGTACAGTTAATAGAATGTCTAAAGTGGACTAACAAAAAACAAAGTGTAAAGTGTATACTATATTTCTTTCATGTAAACGTATTAAGCTACTCCTTCTCACAGAGAAGAAAATGTGGTCTGGTATTGTATTATTTAATGAAATTTTGTGTTAATAAACACTACATAATATAGTCTCATCACATCATCTTACCTGTTTTTTAGCCATTTCAGCTGAAGCGGAGACTGTTTTATGCCCACTGTGCTGATTCCCCATACAAACTACACAAATACACTTCCAGTCATTATAGCAGTAAACCTCCAGTGCTTTATGATGTTGAGGGCAGATCTGCTGCTGTAGATTTGAGGAAGCGTTTACCAGCTTGTGCTTTTTGAAAGCTTCAGACTCATAATGAGGCTGAATGTGAGTTTGGCAGTAAGAAACCAAACACACTAAACAAGATTTGACAGCTTTGAGTTTTATTCCATTACAAAAATCGCACTTCACATCTCCGGGCCCAGCTGGAACTTCCCGTTTTATTCCCTCTACAATTTCAGCCAGGACAGTGTTTTTGCTGAGAGCTGGTCTTTGGATGAAAATCGTCCTGCATGTAGGGCAGCTGCAATATTGACCCATAGAAGCATCCCGATCCCAGCACCGCTTTATACACTTTACACAGAAACTGTGCCCACAAGATGTAGTCACTGGGTCCTGAAGCAGATTCAGACAGACTGGGCAATTTAAAGGATTTTGAGTATTAAAGACAAGTTCTGTCATTTTGATGCTTTCAAATCCAATGTAGGATTTCGCTGTAGAAAAACAGGGGTTTTGAAACTTTTGAAATCAGAATGGAAGTGGCTCCTGTGGAAACATGACAAAATGAAAATGAAAGTAAAAATAATGTCACTATCTGCATTATCCTAAAAAGCACTATACTACACTCTTAAAAATAAAGGGGCTCCATGATGCCATAGAAGAACCTTTTTTGTCTAAATGGTTCCATGAAGAACCTTTAACATCTTAAGAACCTTTCTGTTTCACAAAATGTTCTTTGTGGCGAAAGAAGGTTCTTCAGATTATAAAAAGGTAATAAAGAGATGGTTCTTTAAAGAACAAATAGTTCTTCTATGGCATCGCTGTGAAGAACCTTTTAAAGCACCTTTATTTTTAAGAGTGTATACTATATAAATGTAAAATTCAGAAACGCATAGTCCAACATTTGCCCTAATGTAAATGCACCCTGCTGCACAATTCTCAAAACACTCACGCAAGAGCCTGACAAACAAGTTGAGATCATACTTTATGTATGCACAGCATTGTCTCCTGTGTTTGTCAGGTTCATTTTGCCCAGCAGTGGTAGGCCTATGAAAGTCTTTTGTGTAGACCTACTAGACGACCAATTTAAAGGAAACAGCCATAACAACTTGTACCTGCTGATGTAGAGTGTGGAAAAAAAATCTTTAATTTAATTTTTCCACCTATACACACGTTGATTAGCTCTGGGCCCAGTACCCTGTATTGAATTTCTACATCTAGTAGTTTTATTCATCAAGTTAGATACAGTAAAGTTAGACAGACTCACAGTTTGGCTGGCAAATCACCCTCCGGTATCAGTCACTCTACTGTCAACCAAAGAAGGAAGACTTCAAACTGAACAGGAAACGGAACAGTAGGCTGCTCTTAAAGAGATAGTACTAAATAAGGTGTTTAGGGTTTTTTTATGTTTAATTTTTAAAGTGTAATGAAATGGAAGTTGCAATAGTCTTTGTGATGTATATCTCGCTATCTATGGCTTCTTGAACAAGAAACAAGAAAAATGTGCTGTGGGACTTACTTCAACTCTGACTCTGACTCTGAAAAGTTTTATATCTACCATGCCATTCATGTATACACACTTTTTTTAAGACTTGATACTCTTTAGAACAAACGATTAGTGAGCACAACATGAACATAATGAAGGTACTGTGTCTCTAGACATGTTTTAAACATTTAAAAAAATGAAAACAGCAAAAAGCAATGAAATGGGCAGAGACATCTATCTAGTGCTTGTTCACCACTTATTCACATACACAGCACATAGCAGGATTTTCCCAAATCTAATTTCTTTACTCATAATCTGTTGGTTTTAAGTTCTTTATAGATTAAAAAAAAAAGACACACACTTTCTAATTGTGTAGTAATTGAAAAAAAAAAATGGAAAAAGTGGTTAATACAAACACATCTGAAAAATCTAACAATAGTCTTCAGGATTACATAAAAAATATATTTTGTTACAAAAATTACATTAAATGAGCTAAACCATCCAGGACAAGGGGTGGAATTGCCCACCCCTGAGAATGATGTCGAGAATAAATACATAAGATCCTCCTGTGGTTAAATAAATAAGAAAAGTCTGTGCCTCAATTTTAGGACACTTAGAAATGCAGCATATTTTGAATATTGCACATTTGTTTGCATCAAATAAAGCATAGAATTATTGATGACTTGGGCTATTTTTTATACAAGGACAATGTGTCCTGGGAGATGCAACTCATAAAATCCAAAATATATCTAATGCAGGTAAGGTGGCTTACACTGTAAAAAAACAAACAAACAAAAAAAACACAATTTGTTGAGTCAGCTTAAAATAATTTGCTACCCTGCTGCCTTAAATTTTTAAGTTCAGTCAACTCAAATAAGTTTAGTCAACTTGAAATGTTAAGTTGTACCAAGAAACAACTTAGATATTTGTGTCTGTTAAACATAAAAGCTGGGTAAGTAACCCAGCTGCCTTAAAATTTTAAGTTGACTCAACTCAAATATCTAAGCTGTCACTTAGTATAACTTAACATTTCAAGTTGAATAAGTTTTTTTTTCTTGACTGAACTTAAAATTTTAAGGCAGCCATGTAACAAATTATTTTAAGTTGACTCAAATTGTTTTTTACAGTGTATTAAGGCTGATTGTACTGTGCTCAATACACTTTCAGATGATAACAATGGTGTTTAATTAAAGGGACACTATTTTTTTTTGAATCAATCAATTCGGTGTTCAGAATTCAAGTTCATATAAAGTGTTTAGAGAACATAGAAAAACGTTTTGCATGTTACCATTACTATTTACTATTCAATATTCCTATTTCTGCATATACTGTTATTCAGATTTAAACAAATTGAATGTCAACCCAACATGTTCTATTAGTTGTTTTGAATTTTACACATGACTTGAGTGAACTGATCAACATTTAACTGAAAAGAAATTTAGTCTAAAAATTTGAATGAACTCAAAATGTTGGCAGGTATATGTAAGTACCTAAAATACACGTTTAAAAAAAATGCGGGGACACTTTACCTGCATTCACCCTATAAGAATAGATCAGTGCATTAAATCTTAATAAATGCAAAACACCTGCCACTTGTTTCGTTACCTGTAATGTGTTTTTTTTTTCATTTTAGCTTATTACTTGTTTATTGCTATATATATATGTATATATTATATATTATTGCTATATATTAGCTTATTAACGCTTATTACAACTTGGTGTTAGAGCTTTTAGTTGTACAGTGCCAAAGTTGTGGAACTCTTCACCTTTTCACATTCACCAGCTGGATTCAATTTCCAATTTTAAAGCGCAGATAAAAACGTATTTGTTTAGAATAGCTTTTATTGATTTGCTTGTTTAATGTGTTGTTATAATGCTTGCGTTTTATGTTTTGTATTTTAATGTTTTGTTTTATACTGCACGGCGTTCTTGAGTGTCTTGAAAGCCGCCTATAAATAAAAGGTATTATTATTAAAAGGCTACATGCTAATGTTTTAATAAATTATTTACCACGCATATAGACAGAAAAACTGCACACTCTTACTTTCATGTTGTTAAAATTGTGTTTAAGCAGTTACTTTGTGCGTTCAGATTAGCAGCTTTAACAGCAAGTCAAAGAGGCTTTCAGTTGAACCATGTACATGCATTTTATACACTTATATTATGTTCTGGCATATTTAATCATCTGCTCTCGTAATGTCTATTATGACCTATTTCAGGGGAAGCCAGAATTACATTTTAAATTAAACATAACTATAGAGATTAGTCTGAATTAATCTGAAAGCAAATATGAAGATACATATTCATTTAAACACCTGAATAGCAGGCATTATTTCTGTCCGTTATCGCTGATTATGACTGGTTGGGACAGTCTTCAGCCCACCTTAGAATCCAAATAAAAATCCAACTTCCTCATCTTCGTTAAAGTCTGATTGGGTGGGCAAGACAGATGTTTGAGTGTGCTCAGCCCGCCCATGACTAGATCCAGTCCTGTTACACCCATGTGCACTGCTTGATGACACCCGTGGTACAGAATGCACTGGAACTGTAGAAAGTGGATGAGTAACAGAAGAAAGAAACAGTGAAGAATAAATGGACTACAGTGTTGAATATATATATATATATATATATATATATATATATTTTTTTTTTTTTTTTTAAGTATCTGCATGGTACTATACTAAAAATGTACTCACAGCCTTTAAGCTTAGTGGTTCTGAAAATTTGCACTTCAGCAACTGTTTGAGAAAAAAAACAACAAACTTTTTTATGGCCTGTCCTCCCAAATTAGGCAGCAACCCCGTATGTTCTGCTGAAATCAGCTGCAAATGTGCCTTCCATCTCAAATTGTTACATTTTATACAAGCTGGCACAACATACAGTACTTGTACTTTTTGGTTCACTAGCATGATACCATCGCACTCAGCACACTTTGCTTTATACTGTACTTGTAAATGTCTAAATGGTTCTAGACAGTGTTATATTACCTTTCTGTGATATTCTGGCCATTTGCTCTTCACAGAGTTTATCCAGTTGGTTCTTCAACTCTGAGACAGATTGAACTACATTCTCAAATGTCAGAAGGTAATTAACGTCCCTGGGTAACGTTGTGTACAGATACAGTCCAGAACAGGAAGAGTAATTCTGCAATTGAGAATAATAGTGTCATTATTTCATTTTTCAAAAAAAGCTTTTATGTTGATCATAATTTTTATACCTGGAAGAAATGAATGTGATCCTCTGTATATAAAATCTGCCCCAGTTTATCATTCTCCTTTTGTAGATTACTGATCTCCTGCTCCAGTTTCTGTATGTGAGCATTGATCTGTTCTATCTCCCTCTTCTCCTGATTTCTGATCAGTTCTCTGACCTCAGCTCGTCTTTTCTGAATGGAACGGATGAGCTCAATGAAGATCCTCTCACTGTGCTCCACTGCTGCCTGTGCAGAGCGCTGTTATGACACAGAAACACAAGACAGAATGCACTATTTGGCTTTAGTAGAACATTCCTTTCGTGATCCATTCATTACAGCTTTAGAACTGTCAATCACACTTACCTTATGAGAATCCACAGCCTTATCAAATTCCTGTATCTTCTTGTCCATACTGGTGATTTTATTAATAAAGTCTCTCTTTTTTATGTTCAGTTCCTCCTGTGGTTAAATTTATGAATAAGAATTTCCTTGAGTGATTTGATAATAATAATAATAATAACTGAAAAAAAAAAAAAATTATTTCCCCCTAAGTAGACCTATTTGCATTTATACAGGAAGCCCTTTTTCCTAGCACACAATGATCTAATTTTCCTGTTGATAACAATGGTTTTGTATCTGACTCAATAACAACTTATGCTTTACGTGTGAATGAAACAGTAATAGTAATTAAAGCTTTCATTTTCATCATCATTGTATTTATTTGTTTATTTATTTATTTTTGACATAAAAAATGCTCATTCTGTTTACTAATATACTGAGTAATCTATTTTTTCTTCATTATGATTCTGATCATTTCTTGCTGTGACCTATATACTTCAAATATCTTTTTTACTTACACACCCTCGATCTTACTCTCACTTTCTTTTACCTAAAAATTATTGAGCTGTTCCTGCTCATAGGGTGGAAAATGTGATCTGCTACTGTATCTTCTCATGGAAATATCACAGATAGCACTTAATCAATTTAATGAACAAGACAATTATCATATTTTTTATGATATTTCATGTTCATATTTTGGCCTATATTCGGTAAATAACATTTGTCTCTTTTATGCCATTGCTTAAAGACATTTCACATCATCTTACCTGTTTTTTAGCCATTTCAGCTGCAGCTGAGACTGTTTGATGTCCACAGTGCTGATCCCCCATGCAGAGCACGCATATACATTTCTGGTCATCATAACAGTAAACCTCCAGTGCTTTATGATGTTGAGGGCAGATCCGCTGCTGTAGATTTGGTGAAGCATTTACCAGCTTGTGCTTTTTAAATGCTGAAGACTCATAATGAGGCCGAATGTGAGTTTGACAGTAAGAAGCCAAACACACCAGACAAGACTTGATGGCTTTTACTCTTCTTACTTTGCAAACATCACACTGCACATCTCCAGGCCCAGCTGGAACTTCCTGCTTCATATCTTCTAAAATGTCAGCTAGCACCGTGCTTCTGCTGAGATCTGGTCTTTGAAGGAACATCTTCCTGCATTTAGGGCAGCTGAAAAATCTCTTCTGATATTCCTGATCCCAGAACCTCTTAATACAGCCCATACAGAAACTGTGCCCACAAGATGTAGTCACTGGGTCCTTAAGTAGATCCAGACAGATAGGACAGTTCAAAGGATTTTCAGCATCAAAAAAAGATAGTGCCATTTTGGGGCTTTCAAACCCAGTCAGATACTCACTGTTAAATAGCAGTGTGTACTTTCAGTTCCTAATGTACTCATGAAGTGGAATAATAAGGAGTGGCTTATGCAAACTTGGCAAAAGGTAAGATTTCCAACAAAGTAAGAGTAATGAATAATGATAATGATAAATGAGTTTGTTTCTGAAAATTTAAGCAACTGTATATATGTATCTATCAAGTAAATATATCGTAAATGTATTTGAAAGAGTGAAACAAAAAGATACAGTTAGCAGGTTGAAAAACTTGACAAACCACTTTGGAATGGAAATAATTTTACATAACTCATGCATACATTAAAGAGTTCATTTTTTTTATTTTTGGGTAAACTAAGGCTGGCTGCACACTACAAGATTTCAAGGTTGATTTGCACACAATTTTTTGACACAAAAAGTCAAAAAAGTATGTGTTCGTGCTGCCCTAAAATTTTGAGTTTAGTCAACATGATGTCTTAAGTTGGACTACATGAAAACATGGATATTTGATTTCAGTAAAAGGCAGCATGAACACTTACTTTTTTTTTTTTAAGTTCAAACAACTTTTTTTGTTTGTTTGTTTTTTGTTTACAATGCACGCCCGAACGATCAGGGAGGTGTGGCCTGATTTGAGGCTTGTTGAAAACAATTTTTTGTGTTATCATGATTATTTAACTGCTGCCGATTAAGATGGAGCGTCCCCAAACTCAAATCACAAACATCTCTGATGTGGTCACCTACCGAATATTACGTGTTTCTATAGCCAAAACTTGACAGCCACAAAAATGTAAATTTCCTAGTGGTCTAAAAAGTATTCTAAAGTTGACTAAATCTGTTCTGATGAAGTTTAACGTGGTCAACAAATCCGGGCGTATTTCATAGCATGGTAGTTACAGAACTGTTGAACACCCTTGGAACGCATATCAAACAATCAGAATGAAGAATTCAGCAATGCCATGGTATAATGTGTGTGTTTTCATCCATTAGATGATCTATTACTCTTTTTTTTTTTTTAGGTTAACCGTATATGAGTGCTTTAAAGGGGTCATCGGATGCCCATTTTCCACAAGTTGATATGATTCTTTAGAGTCTTAATGAAAAGTCTATAATAAACTTTGGTTAAAAATTCTCAATGGTAGTGTAAAACAACACCCTTTTTACCTTGTCAAAATCAGCTCTGCAAAAATCATCCGATTCTGCTCGAGGCTGCTTTAAATGCAAATGAGCTCTGCTCACCCCGCCCCTCTCTTCTCTCTGTGGAGTGATGAGCCTGTTTACTTTAGCTGCATTTAGCCACGTTTAGCCGCTAAACTTGCTAACTAGCACATTATTAGGAAAAGCGATCGCAAAGATTCATTAAAAAAAACCTTATACTTACTTCTGCTGTAAGTGAAGCTGGATCACGAATGATTCGCGTGAACATAGACGGATATATGTAGATCGGGAAGCACATTCCCTTCACAAACAAAGGTAATCCACTGCAGATGTCGGGAGAAAATGACGACCACTACATTTATTATTACATCCAGCAACACAACACCTCAATCGCTCAATTCTTGTCTAACTTACATCCCTGCTCTGTCATCAAAACATTAAGGTTGAACTGTTACAACTGATCTGAGGTAAAGACGCTCATGTCAATCAACTATCGTGGGAGCAGCCTCTGTCAGTGTGATGCCACAATGACAGGCATCTGAGAAAGGCTCGATTTGAAAAAGGGAATATTATTTTTACAGATTAATCAAAAACCACTGCATGGATTTTTATCATTATAGGTTAGATTTGTACATACACTGCCAACAAACATTAATGTTCAAACAACATGTAAAAGTGAACTTTGCATCCAGTGACCCCTTTAAGATCAGTGTCTGGTAACTGTGGTCCTCTATACCGCTGTTTGGTTTGCAGTGAAGCGGACACCTAACTTCCTCTCACTGCTGCAGGCTGCACACATCAGTTGTGTTTTAAAAATGTGTTTTATGGTCCAGAGCACTATGCTACATGGGATCTCACACATGTTGTTGCCTCTCAGAGGGACAATTAACTGTGTGTTTAATGTGTTTATTTATTTACACATACAATGATGGCCAAAATTATTAGAACACTAGTATTTTCACCAGCTCACTCATGATTTTAAGTCAGTTATTTCTATCTTTTGCTGTATTGTGTCAATAGGAAATATCAGTTTACATTTCCAAACATTCATTTTGCCATTAATTGTAATAATCCAGTGAGATTTTTGTTTGCACAAGGAGTCTGACAACAGCCACACATACAGTCTCCATACAGAGATCTGATCTCATCATCATCCAGTCTGTCTGGAATGACATGAAGAAACAGAACAAACTGAGACACACTAAATCCAGAAGAACTGCGGCAACATCCCCAAGATGCTTCAAGAAACTTGCCTGCTAAGCTACAGTACTGTTTCAAGCACTTGTGTAAAAATGCTGTAAAATGAGAATGCTGTCAAAAATAATGTCATAAATAGATTTTCTTTATGAATTAACTTCTATTAACTAAATAAAAGTCAACATTTGATGTGACCATTTTGTGCGTTTAAAGCAGCTTTTGCCCTAGATACACTTGCGCATAGTTTTTTTCCAGGTAGCTTTGCAGGTAAGTCTCTTGAAACATGCCACAGTTCTTCTGGATTTAGTCTGTCTTAGTTTATTCTGTTTCTTCATGTCATTCCAGACGTTACATTTCCAAATTAATTAAATTATTACCTGACTAATAACTGACAACTGTTCTAATAATTTTGGCCACCACTGTAGTCTCTTCATTTTAGACAAACCTCTCCACTTCCTAACTGTGTAGTATCAAGGCCATCACCTAGTGTAATACTGCTGTGAAGTATTACTGATAAATCATTATGTATTAATAGAGATTGCCATATACTGACATGCAAATCATTTGCTCTGATGATATGTCAGCAACCAAGTCATGTTGATTCATCAGTTTAGAAACAGAATGCCAAATTCATAAATGAATCTGGTGAACATTGTATTATGTACAAACATTTGGATACTACTTAACATCTACTTACTACTTACTATTTAGATACTACAGTAAAAGAAGAAAAATTGTGTAGGACAAACATTTTTATTATTATTATTTTTAAAACTCAGAATGGGTGGTAAATTTCACAAAGAAACAGAAACAGCAAGTAACACATTTAAATAAATGTGAAATTTTGCATTTGGCAAATTATTAGATCTTGTTGTTTATGCATGATGAACTTCTTGCAGATTGTGCAGTAGGGATGTAAACGTATGTATTCAACTACATATATTCTGTCTACATATATGTCGGTTACTTGGCATCACATATCGTCCACTAGATGGCAGCACAGGACAGGTTTTGCAGTACGACTCTTTCATTTTCTGTGCACCTCTTAACATTACACAGGCCTTATGCACCACACATGACCTCTTTTATGAATACAAATCACCAGTAAATGACACATTTAGTGCCTTTCTCAAGTTCCCACAAGTCTGGGTTGCAAGATTTTGATACTAAATCACACTCATAAAGAGTAGAGTTCACATGGGAGATCAGAGCATGCCTTTACAGTAGCATTCATGCAACTGTAAAGTGCAAATCAACTACATCCTCAATTATTGATTAAGTAACTACAGATTTCTGTGAGTTAAACCTGACAACATGCCACATCTATTCTTCCCCAGGAGCAGCAGGACGAACGAGCTGCTTGACTGACTGTATGGCATCCAGATCCGCTTCATCCATATCAAAACAGAGTAGCGTAGGACAGACGTGGCGCCACGTTCACACTATCAGCGTGCAGATCTATCACGACACCTCCTGTTGTGTGCTTTATCTGTGAATCAGTGTGAGGCTGAACGGCTAACCCCAACAGCATGAACGCACATTTACGCACTTTGATTCACTACACTGAGCAACATCAGAAAATAAACCCAACTCATTCTGATGCCCCCTTTCATTCATAGATATGCTCAATTCATAAGGAAGCATTTAATGTATGTAATTACATGCTGTGCGAGCACAAATGTCTCAGAGATATAGTGCAAGATCTCTAATGCGCCATTTAGCCAAGTTTAGTGTGCAAAACTACGTTTTTCATATATATATATATATATATATACACACACATACATATATATATACATATACATTATATATATAAATATAAAATATAATTTATTACTGTGATGCAAAGTTAAATTTTCAGCATCATTACTCCAGTTTGTTTGTTCGTTCGTTTGTTAGTTAGTTAGTTAGTTGGAAACCATAATACTTTTTTTTATAGGATTTTTTTGGTAAATGGTTAAAAATACCAGCATTTATTTGAACTAAATGTTTTTACTGTCACTTTTGATCAGTTTAATGGGTCCTTCCTGATTAAAAGTAAAAAAAAAAAAAAAAAAGTTCTTAAAAAAAAAAGTCTTACTGATCCCAAACTTTTGAATGGTAGTGCATGTCTTAACATACAAATATATATATATATATATATATATATAAATAAAATAAAAAAAGTTAGTTTTAACTAAAAACATGTTTTCTTGGGAATATTGGAATATACTTTCCATCCTGTTTAATCCCTTTAACTAAGAATAAAGTGTCTAACCAAAGCAGATTTAAAAAAAAATATTTTTAAAGGTTTTAATTTCTTAAAAAAAAAAAAAAAAAAAAAAGTCTTGTTAACCCTAAATTTTTGAATGGTAGTGTATGTCTTTAAAATAAAATAAAATAAAATAAAATAAAATAAAATAGTCTCTATACTTTCCATCCTGTTTAATCCCTTTAACTAAGAATAAAGTGCCTAACCAAAGCAGATTTTTAAAAAAATCTTTTTAAAAGTTTTAATTAAAAAAATAAATAAATAAATAAAAAACATCAAAAATTTTTGAATGGTAGTGTATGTCTTAAAATAAAATAAAATAAAATAAAATAAAGTTAGTTTTCATTTTTTAAAAACAAATATTTTTTCAGTTTGTAATATTTTTTTCTGTGTCCTCTATACTTTCCAACCTGTTAAATCCTTTTAACTAAGAATGAAGTGCCTAACCAAAGCAGCTTTTTGAAAGTCTAGTTCATGTTTTTATAGCAATAAAAACATATTAACTTAAAAGGAATGACCTATTTATGAATATAAATGCACCTTGTGTTCATTTTTTGGACCGACCTGAAACATGCAAACGCAGGGGAAAGTCATAAGCACAGACTACAGTAATTTCTCCCACAATGTTTCCACAGGCATATCATCTTAACACACCTAACCTGGTAACACGCTACAAGAAAACAGTATGCACAGCTGGTTTAAGTAACCTAAACCACTTAATGTAGAAAAAGAACTATTAAAAAATGTGATTCATAGTGACTCAGTGTTGTTTCAGATGCAGATGGAGCTCCAGGAGCAGCGAACGGGACCAGCTATTACTAAACACTCGTAAAAACGACCTCGATGTAAATGAGGTATGAGGCCCTTCTCAAACACAACGTCTACTTGCTATTTTATTCGGAAGGCTATATAAATTCCCAGCCGGCAATATAAGTGCCAGGGTGGGCTGTGTGCATTTCACTATATGATGTACTTATGAGAGCCAAATTTCTGAAAGAGTCCTCCAAAATACAGTAAAACCTCTTAAAACACACTTGTCAAGATGGTCCTCATTAGTATAAAAAAAGTTAATAAATGCACCAAATAACGCCTTAAATAAAATCTAAAATGAGTCTACAAGGGGTAAATGTAGGTTAGCAAGCATTCTGGGTGGTTGCTTTACAGGTTTCTGTGTTATTTTGGTCTTTAGAAATGGTTCAGTTGCTGAACATTGCTGAAAATGTGCTCATTTCAGGCCATCCAAGATGTAGATGTGTTTGTTTCTTCATCAGAACAGATTTGGAGAAATTTATTGCATCACTTGCTCAACAATAGATGCTCTGCAGCGAATGGGTGCCGTCAGAATGAGAGTCCAAACAGCTGATAAAACATCACAATAATCCACAATAATCCACTCCAGTTCATTAGTTCCTTTACGAAAAAGAAGTTTATTCAAGTGTGCTATTAGTATACTTCTTTTAAACTAAAAATAGGAAAGTATACTTTCAGTCTACTTTTCAAGTACTTGTTTCAATGTACTTCTCAGAGATATACTTAAAATGAAATTTTAGTATATTTGACTTCTACTTAGAAAAAGTTTACATATATTTAAGCAATGCAATACAATACTAAGCTCTGACAAGCCATGTTTTCATTGTTATACGGTAGGGGGCGCTATTTCCAAAACATAAGCGAAGAAGAAACCGAAACAATAGATGCTTCCACATGTAATCTAACACAACGATCATTAGACATAAAAAAAAAAAAATTAATCAAAACTATGTAACCTTATGGAATTAAACGTTGACCCAATGAAGAGGTAATAATGACTGTCAAGTTTTGGTGTATTGATCGATTCCATCTACGTTATGATAATCATTCAGGCTTGTTTCAGTGTTTTGTTCAAAATATTGTTTATTTATTAATTTATTTTTTATTTATGAAACTTTCCACATTCAGGTGTTTTTAAAAATAAAAAAAAATAATGCATGAAGCTAGAATTAAATGTTTTTGTTTACAGGCTGATGTCCTGTTCTTTCTTTTGATGTTTTGTATGTTCAGATTAGGGGTGTGTGATATTGACAATAAATAATATCTTGATATTTTCTGGGATTTTATCGATAACGATAATTAGACAGTATTTTTCTGAGTGTGTTATTGTGCTGTTATCTTAAGGACTATCGTGGACAGCTGACTCCAATAATCTTTAATCTTTTCCAATATGTTTAAATAGATTTTTACCTTCTATGGGCATTTTAACCTTAAACATTTTTTCTAAAAGTGTGCAGTATCTTTTGAGTCAAATTCATACATTTGGGCTGTTACCAAGCAAATTAAATCAGTATCAACAAAATTTGTCTTTGCAATGCATTGGAAATACAGAAGGTGCATCTGAAATGGCATTTAGATGTGTTTACACACTGTTTAATGCAGGTCATGAATGCATCTAACCTGCAGTTACAAATGCACAAATAATGTTTTGATATTTTAAACATAAAACGCTGAATACTGATATTTGAAAATATTTAAATAAAAAGCTACTTTAAATGTGAAATAAAAACCGCCAGTAGGTGGCCGAAAGTCACATTTAATAAGTGAGTCATTGCGATTGAACCGAATCATTTAAACGGTTGAATCATTCAGGAAGGAAACACCGTAATGTTGCTCGGAGACGCAAAACATTGCTGTGGCTGTATTTGGAGTGATTTTTGTTGGCGAAATAGAGCAAAAACGGGGAATATGGTGTTTAAAACGTAAGTATCTTAATTCTTATCTCCCGAACTGTTGTAAAAATCAAAATCACATTTGCAATCACGGTAATTTTTGGAGAAGAAAACGGCACGCTTCGTGTGATATTGATTATCTATATGAAGTGGAATAAATCTATACATTTTCTGTTCCCATGGCTTGAATTTGTGATCATTTTAAAAAATATTTTAATAGACTGAAGCATGCAGTGAAAGAACGCACTGTTAATGGGTACAGGCACTAGTCTAGACTTCACGTAATGCGTGGTAGGTGTTTTGAATGGTTTTTGCAAAATACTCGATAATGTCAAATTGAACATTAAAACATCAATTACGATATTATCGCAGACGATATATAGCCTATCGCACCATTAGTTAAGATATTCATATAACAAAATATATACAAAAATAATACCTATATAGGGACATAGTAGTATACTTAAAGTATGATGTAAAGTTCATTTAAAGAAAACTTATGAGTATACTTGCAGTATGAAACTACAAAACTAGTAGTTTACTGAGACATCACAGTGTACTAAAAATGCTACAAGTATTTAATTAATAAACTATCAGTATACCTATAAGTTCACTTTTAGTATAGTTGCAGTACAAACTAAAAACTTAGATGTAAACTAGTTGTGTACTCAAAGTTTACTACTTGAATTATACTTGACGTATACTTAAAAGTATACTTTTATATACTAGCAAGTGGGCCAATTTAGTCCCAAGGAGTATACTTACAAGTATACTAGCACACTGATATTTGTATACTTACCACATAAAGTATACTTAAAAATATACTTGAACTTTACTTAAGTATACTTAATAAAATAAATTTGAAGTATACTACTTTTTGGTAGCAATTTGGTGAAACAAAAAGCTGCGTATTTGTAACAAACAAATCCAGAGATATTTTTAACTTCAAAACTGGCTAAAATATTAGTCCTCTATCCATAATGTTGCTTTCTCCAATTAAAAAATTGTCAGGAGAAATATGCACAGATCAAGCACCATTTACAAGGGAAAACAGTCCAGAACAGTTCTGTACAAATATGTTTTGATGTGAGACGTATATCCAACAATAATGGAAGCTACAGTTTAAAGTTAAAATGCATTAATGATGGATTTGTTTCTCCCAAACACACAGATTTTCACTTCACAAGATGTTACCTGATGGACCGGAGTGGTGTGGATTACTTGGGATGTTTTTATCAGCTCTTATTTTGACGGCACCCATTCACTGCAGAGGATCCATTGGTGAGCAAATGACATAATGCTAAATTTCTCCAAATCTGTACTGATGAAGAAACAAACTCTACATCTTGAATAGCCTAAGGGTGAGTAAACTGTCAGGAAATGTACATTTTTTTAGTGAACTGTTCCTTTAAATAATAGCACACCTCCCTTCAAGAATTCACATGAACCTTATTTAACACCACTTATTAGCTCAAATTAAGCACTAGAATCAGTAGAAGATCTTCAAAAGGGACTATGAATGTGTTTATCACCTTCTCTGTCCAGAGTTTGTCATCAAGGGCACATTAGTTTCATGCCCAGACTAATAAAATCCCCTTCAGCTGTCATGCTCCTTATTCACGCTCCACATATTTCATGTAGAGACTGTGGTCTTCGAGACACACGCAGGTCAAATTTCAGACCTTTTGAAGTTTTTTATAGGATATAAATCACAAGTTCAGGCAGATTAATTTAGTGTATTTTGGAGCAGTCAAATATCGTAGACTTTTACGGCTTCCGTTTTTATCCGTGCATGTGTGTGGTGCTGATTTTGCTTGGACGTTTTCTGAGAGCTCTCGTGACAATAGATGAAAAGACAACTAACGGGATCAGATTTTAAAAACATTGAAATAATATTCAGATATCCAGTTTTTTCACAAGCATTCTCTAGCTGTCTTAAGGGACAAATGATTAGTCTAAAAACTGCGGTTATTTGACATCTTTTCAGCATGTGAAAATCTAAACCAGTTAGTGGCTGTGTTTTTTGTGGTATTTGGTTTCTTTCAGATCTCTGAGCAAGAGAAATTATTGCTCCACATGAAAAGCCTTAAAAGGCTGGGACTGTTAAAATATTTGAAACATTAAAGAATTATGTTTAGAATATTTTTTGAGGTGAATTAATTAAATATTGCATGACCTGACTGTAAAAATACAATAAAATAATGTCTGTTTAATTCTTAGGAGTAAAAAAATAAATAAATGAATACTTTTATTTATCAAGGATGTATTAAACAGATTAAAAATGACAGTAAAGACATTTCAAATCTTACAAAATTAAAAAAAAAAATCATTAAAGAATCCTTAAAAGAGTTTGCACAATAATATGAAGCAGCACAACTGTTTTCAAATGTTTCTTGATCAGCAAATCAGCATATTATAAGGATTTCTGAAGGATCATGTGACACTGAAGACTGGAGTAATGATACTGAAAATTCAACTTTGCATCACAGGAATAAATTACATTTGAAAATACATTCAATTAGAAAATAATTCTGCAATTTTCACCTTTGTTGTTCACATACCAAGAACGTCATTCTCAGTTTCTAGGCAGATAAAATGCAAACGTGGACCACAAAACCAGCCATAAAGGGTCCATTTTTTTAATTGAGATTTATACTCCTGAAAGCTAAATAAATTCTAAATAAATAAAATCTTTCCACTGGTGTGTGGTTTGTTAGGTAGGACAATATTTTGCTGAGATATTTAAAAATCTGGAATCTGAGGGTGCAAAAAATAAAAAATAAATAAATAAATAAAATAAATATTGAGAAAATCACCTTTAAAGTTGTCCAAATGAAGTCCTTAGCAATACATATTACTAATCAAAATTAAGTTTTGATATTTACGGTAGGAAATTTACAAAATATCTTCGTGGAACATGATCTTTACTTAATGTCCTAATGATTTTTGCCATAAAGTTGATCATTTTGATCCATACAATGCATGTTTGGCTATCGCAACAAATATACCCATGCTACTTAAGACTGGTTTTGTGGTTTAGGGTCACAAATATTACATTTGTGTAGTTTTGAAAGGTCAGATTTCGCATGGCTGCTCTGCAGTGCCACACAGTGGTCAGATACGTTCATGACTCCATTTAAGAGAATTTAACTGATCATCAGAAGTACTGTACTTGCCTGTTAGAAGATCCCAAATTACCTCAGCATTCCCCTTTACTTTAGTGATGTATTACGGGTTTAACAGGGTCATATGGATGAAAGATAAAAGACGTTTCAGGGGTCATAATTACACTGCGGTTTGATTTAGGAGAAGATTAAAGACACCAAAGGAGCTCGACTTAAAAATCACTATTTTTAAAAGCGCGTGTTGCTGTGAGCATTCAGTTGAAGCTGTGCCAATGTTTGGGCCTGTTAGTGATGTCCTCCCCCAAGACCGATCCATTTAGACGTCACCCACACCACGCTAAAAGCTTCTTTATCACCGTCCAGAACAGAGACGCTGGCCAGTTGATAACCCTCATACATCACAGCCATCCTGACACATCCACACAGCGGGAACCGAGCTACAATAACACACTCATCAGCTGGAACTCTGGGTTAGTTAATAGTTAAATCCACTGTCAATAGTAAAAGTTAAGCTTGCTTGTGACATGCTGGTGACTGCCATGGGAAGCAATTTTGACTGGCTTTACTAACCTTGTCTGTGCAAGTAATATACAGCATTACTGTCATGACTATTTAAAGCAGGTAACTTTGTCATGATATTGCAAGGATACTGTTAAAAATACAGGAGGCAAAAGGGGAGTTTTGGTTCCCTAAAGAACCTGTCAGTGAAATTCTTAAAAGAACCTTTAGTGGAATGGAAAAGTTCCATGAATGTTAAATGTTTTTTATGGAACCATCAATAGCAATTACAGAACCTTTATTTATATAGCAGATTATGCACGATCATGGTAAACCTTCTTTAAACCTTCTGTCAAAATAAAATATTCCAGTAAACGTAGACGGTAAGTGGCCTTCTCTTATTTATTTCAGGAGTATCACAGCATGTCATATAGGGAGACTGAGAGAACATGGGCTTCAAGTTCCTGGCAATTTTGTAACATTGTTCACCTAGTTATTACTGAGGTCCTGCCAGCCTTTCCCAGAATCTCATTTGAGTTATTGAGCTCCCCTATGAGCCTGTTAAAATGACTTCAAAATCTCCTTCCCAGAGAACAGCACTGACTGTGAGCTCACCTTATGAGGAACCAGCTCAAATGAAAACCAGCGATGTTTACAAACCTAAGAATATCTGTGATTTCTGGTGCAAATACTTCATTTAAAGTATTATTATTGTTATTATTGTTATTATTATTAAAAAAGTTAAAAAGCCTTTAAAAAGTATCTCAACCCTGAATTATACTTAAAAATGGAATCATCTGTGATAGCTTTTATTTTTAACCTTTATTTCTATTTCTGAAGTAATCATTTCATCTATTTGACACAACTTAAAAAAATTAAACAATACGAATAATAACTACATAATCATATATTAAAATATATAATACAATACTATACTTAAAGTTAATAATAATACCTATGATTTCTGATGTAAATGGAGCCTTTAAAAACTATTCCATTAACATCTCTTTAAATAAATAAATAAATATTACTACATTTAAAGTAGTAGTAATAGTGGTAATAATCATAATAATTATTATTATTATATTATCTGTGGTTTCTGGTGTAATTGTTGCCTTTAAAAACGATCCTATAACATTTCAAATAAATAAACAGATAAATAAAAAAGCATACATTAATACATTAAAATTATTATTATTATTATTATTATTAATCATCATCATCATCATTATCATTATGTCTGTGATTTCTGTCCTATAACATCTTAAATATATATATATACTATAAACTACATTTAAATTATTATTATTATTCTAATTATCTGTGATTTCTGGTGTTGTCTTTAAAAACTATCCTATAACATCTCAAATAAATAAAGTACGCATCAATATGTTGAAATTATTATTATTAGTAGTAGTAGTAGTAGTATTTCTGTCCTATAACATCTGAAATAAATAAATAAATTTTACTACATTTGAAGTATTTATTATTATTATTATTATTATTATTAAAATAAATAAATAAAAAGCATACATTAAAATTATTATTATTATTATGAATCATCATCATATCTGTGATTTGTCTTATAACATCTTAAATAAATAAATAAATAAATAAATATTTCTTAATTTAAATTATTATTATTATTATTATTATTATTATTATTTGATTTCTGGTGTAAGTGTTGCCTTTAAAAACTATCATATAATCAAATAAATAAAGCAAACATTAATATGTTAAAATTATGATTATTATTATTATTTCTGTCCTATAACATCTGAAATAAATACATGTGAAGTATTTATTAGTAGTAGTAGTAGTAGTAGTAGTAGTAGTATATCTGTTAATTCTGGAGTAAAAAAGAGAAAAGAAAGAAAATAAAACAAATTCTGAATGATGATTTCAATGTAGATTAGACAACCCAAAAACTAAAAATATAAAAATGATAAAAGTAGAATTAATAATAATAAAAATAATAATAAACTATGAAACAATCATACATTTTTTTAAAAAAAGTAATAATAATAATAATAATAATAATACACTTTAATAGTAAAATTGAATTAGTAAAATGCATAATTAAAAATAATAATTGTTATTATTAATGTTATTATTATTATTATTGTATACATTTTTGATATTTCGTTTTTGATCATTTATCTTGTGTATTTTGTAGGATTTATTATTTATTTATTTATTTTTGATGTAGAAACAACTATCACAGTGTCTCATACTAGAATAAACTGTGCTAATCTTAGTAAAGAAAGACTAAACTTGTAGATTAGATAATTATTAAGCTTAAATAAGTATTCAGCTGCAGTGTTTGTGCTAAACTTCTCACAGACACACAGTTTAAGAGACAATTGCACTAATGGGGGACACAACTGCCTTACAATCGGTCTCTCCTGCGAATCATTAAAATAATTACCACACTTTCAGTACAAGACCCCAACAGCTAATGGATCGTGATTAAGAGTGTGAATCCAAGGGAAAGCAGAGAGAATGAACAAGAAAAAAAAAAAATCTTTGGAATTTAGGGAAAAGCTATAAAACAATATCTACATGTTCAGATGGCACCATCGGATCAATTATCAGGAGCTGGACGCTAAATGAAAACATTTATGTGTCATTTTCCTTTCTCTGTAAACATCAGTCTGTATTGTATAAAGTGTTATAGAAATAAAGGGCTTTGCTAGATGCTAGATACATTGTTTTCTGTCCTATCTCTGCTATCATGTCCTATAAGGGCAATAAGCAATATAAAAATTTTCAATTCTTGAAATCAAATCATCTTTGAGATCAATGTTTCAATGCAAAATTTGTATTATGTAAAATACAAAATAAAATGAGCATGGCTAAGGATGTGAATACCTGTGGCACGTGTAGCTGGAGAGCGTCTCAATCACTCTTGTTTAAATGAAAGGAGGCGGAGAGAAGGACAGGAGGAGGTACTGAAGGTAATGCAAGCCAGGTGCTGACATGACAGATAGCAAATTTCAGTGCTGGGAAATGGGGAATGGACTAATCAGAAGCAGCTCCAGATTCCCTCTAACAGCTGCGCCGACTTACCTTACTTATGTGAAGCACCATGTCAAATACTTCGGGCCACCTTTGCACACAAAACGGAAAATGCACTTTATTTTGAAAGCCGACCAACCTGAGGAAACCTTGAGCTCAGTGCTGACTCAGAAATAAGGGTGAACGACAGACACCGTTTGAAGGCAGGTCGAGTTAAAGCATAAATTATGCTGATGAGCTGATGACGGGTGTATGATAATTTAACCCTTCTCTGTTGGTCTTCAATTAGAGGGTGAATGTTACAAAGCTGGTATGTAAATTGTGAAATTGACTGGTTTCTGTTTGTGATGACAGAACGTTGGTAACAACAAAGTCATTCTCAGAATAGCTACAAGGAAAAAGTCATCCTGCCCCACAACTGACCCGACTAAACAACCTCATCAACTGTCTTGAGTCTTTGTCTCTGTAAATACAACATGCTTGAGAGTCTAAACATTTACCTGGGACTGTGTGGTATAATGGCATGCGGTACTTTGAGACTTCTTTGAAAACTGTCATTTATTGTTTACTTTAGAAAGAGTTTCCCAACCGAAAGAACGAACAGAAGCCAATAGACGCCACATGATTGTTAGTTTCACCAGATGCCAGAACTGCAATATACAGAACAAAAAACATGTTGCTCAAGTGAAGACCATTCAAAAAGCAATCACGTAATATATTCGGACTGCTTTTTTCACATTGCAAGTATTTATCTATTATAGTAGATATTTTCCATCAAACTTAACCTTAAAAGCATAAAATGGACATTAATTACTTAGGAATAGCTTTCTCCAGATATCACACCTTCTTGGTGTGTTTATTTTTAATTGTTTAAATACATTTTTTTAAAAAATCTATACATTTTAATATAAATATTTATAAATTACTAATAATTCATTTTTCATTAATTACAAACACAATGCAAACTCTCTTGCTTTTTAAATTAAAGTTAATAATTTCAACTTTTTTTAGACGTGGTCCTTGATGAACATTGAAGTCAAATAAAATAGTGGCACAATACATTTATTTATTTATTTAATTTAAAA
>JAHKKF010492209.1:0-14871 GCA_019740295.1 Labeo calbasu
TCCGTAAAGTTCGGATTTAGTTGAGAAATAAAACTAAATCCGACAAACTATTAAGGATAGAAAGTGATAGAAAACACAGGCGGAAATATGCAACAGCAATATTAACATGAAAAAAAAACATGTTTAAAGGATTAGATCACTTCCAGAATTAAAAAAAAAATTCATGATAAATTACTCACCCCCAGGTCATCCAAGATGTTCATGTCTTTCTTTCTACATTCCAGGATTTTTCTCCATATAGTGGACTTCAATGGGGACCAATGGGGTAAAGGTCCAAACTGCAGTTTCAATGCAGCTTCAAAACGCTCTACACAGTCCCATCTGAGGACTAAGGGTCTTATTTACTGAAACAATCTGTCATTTTCTAAACAAACAAACAACAAAAAAAAACATATACTTCTTACCCAAGCAAAGCAACCATGCTAAGAAAGTCAAACAGCCTTTACAAAAAAAAGGTAAAACAACAATGTCGGACCATTTTGAAGTTGGAGGAAAATAAAGATGGAGTTTTTCACCCTACCCTACCTTTTTGAACATAAGTACACAGACCAACGTGATCAAGTAATGTGTGAAGTCATAGACAAGATGAGCATTTGTGATTAAAAGGTAACTTAAAAAGTTATTTAATTTTTTTACAAAATGACAGATTGTTTCGATAGGCAAGTCCCATATTCATTGGCTGGGAATATGCAGAGCCCTTTGAAGCTGCATTGATACTGCAATTTGGACCTTCAACCCATTGGCTTTCATTGAAGACCACCCTATGGAAAAAAAAAATGTTTAACTCGAAAACCTAAAGTTCTTTTTCACTGAAGAAAGAAAGACATTTTATTCTGAAAGTGAACTAATCCTTTAAAATGTATTTGATTAGTAAAAGAATTTAAACAAAAATGAAGAAACCTGGTATATTTTTAATAGATTTGTATTTCTTTATGTTTGAAGTTGCCAGGGACATGGCACAACCTCTGCCCCAACCAAAATAGAGAAATAATTCAAAATACTGAGGAGGAATGAACTGATAAAATCATCCTAAAAGAAAAACCAACTTAAACTTAATTTAAACAAGGTCTGTATGTTAATTAGCCCTTAATTAACCTATGTAACCCTTTGTCTAATCTCTGGCACAGGGGTTTTATACATTGTGACTAAACACGGTGAACATGTGAATACACGTGCTGTTTTAGATGTTAGCCAATGTTGTCTCTACGCTTTTGAAAATCCAGTGATTTGAAACCAAAACATCAACTGAAAGTCTAAACCTGTTATGTCACTTCTGGATCTGTATCAGACATACAAGACGACACATAGACTGACAAGGTAGCTCAGTTTGCTCTGAGACTGGAGGGTTATAATAGTTACTGCAGAGCGGCCATAAAGCATCAGATCCCATTAGAATGAACTTCTACAGAGCCCTGCACACTAACAGGAGCCGTTTACTCCGCTCACATGTCCAGATTTAAAACGCATGTCCTGCTGAAGGCCATCAGTGATTAATGCGCTCATCCTTCATCCTGAATGGTTACACAGTGTCCGGCAACCGCATCAGTTATCACGACTCAATCAGCAAACCTGGTTGGTGTCTCAGCCAGAGCACAGCTGTTTACTACTCAACTGATTGAAATGAAGACAAAGGCCAAACACTGACTATAATTAACCTGTCTACGGTCGGTTCTTGGTTTTTTGCTTATGTGCCAAATTACAGTATAATATTGCATATACATCATAATGTAATAATATACTGTATAATACTGGATAAACATCACAGATAATAAGTGCTCTGGAGATATCAAGGGCCACAAAAAGTTTTATTAGCTCTTAAATTCTCCCGAGAGGAATTAAGTTCCTCTCGTTTAAGTGAGCAACAAGCACTGCAGTAAGTGCAAAGTGCCTCTGGAGCATCTGAGAGCACTTGTGTTTGTTATGAGAGGAGAGGGACCTTAAAGGTATAAAAATGCATGCAAGCGTAACTGCTGTGCTTGAGCAGGTTTGAGCTCGGTGACCCCTGACATCTTCAACTGCATTGTTATTGCTCTTTATTGACATGACTTATGATGACATGTTAACCTTTTTGCCCTCTGGGGAAGGTCAACATTGAAGGTCAAGAAGAGCAAGAGTAAATAAACCTTAATGGTCCTTTACTGCAGTAGATGATGCTGTGTCGGAAAACTAATACTTCTTAAAACAATAAACTGGCAAGAATATTCTTTTTAATTAAATTTAGTTGAATGAAATAAATGTTACATCCCTTTATCTATCAGAATTCAAAGATATTATGCCATAAATCCCAAATGATTAAATAAAAAAGTGTTCTTTTATTGGGAGGTTTGTTTAATTTACTCCCAGTTTTTTATTTTATGTAAATTGCTGTATTAATTTCATGTTGTTTACCCACAAGAGTAGCATAAAAGTCGGTAATGAAGAGACCATAGATTATTTGACTTAAGTGTCCCACAGGCCTACATATATTGATTACCCAGAAGTCAAAGGTTTAAGAGGATCTACATTTATATTGCTATATCAGTATCAGCAGCTTAAACTGATTTGCCTAATTGAGCCTGACGCACTTACATGCTTAGATATAGATTATGGCACCATTATACCAACCAAAACCCAACAATGTTAGCAAATGTAGTCTTCATTTTATTCTAAAAACAACAGAGGTATTAATTTCCTTGTGTGGATTTATTGCAGTGTGTTTATGATTCCATTTACAGTTGAGGTCAAAAGTTTTCATATACCTTGCAGAATCTGCAAATGTACTGGATCTCAAAATCATACAGTCATTGTTGGAAAGGGCTCAAATACACAAAAATTCTAAAAATCCAAAGAATTTGTTAGACCTGAAGGATATTTCTGAAGAACAGCAGGCATTTTAATTGTTCAGGACACACAAGCAACTCATAAACACGCTAAACAAAAAACAAAAAAATTTAAATGGGGATTGTATGATCTCTTATTTTGGTAAACTAATTAACATTTTGCAGATTCTGCAAGGTGTATGTAAACTTATGACCTCAACTGTATTTGCTTGGTACATGTCAGTAGAATTTTGAACGACCACCATGTCAATATTCCATTCCCAGATCTGAGATCTGAGACCAGGGTTTCTTTCTGGTCAGAAACCTAACCTTTGAAGTTAAATCCTTCCATTTGGTCTATCCACTCTACGGTGGCCGAATGTATTACGCAGTGTCGTTGAAACAATCCTGATGTCACTAATGACCTTTACTGGTGGAGGGATCGGGTCTCTTGGGAGAGGCAGACAGGGTTATTACCCTCTCGAGGAGCTTCTTCGGACTGCCTTTGATTGCTGGAAGGAGTTAATGAGCCATGAGGTGGAGGAGGGTCATTTTTATTTAATGACTGGGGTGTTACCTCATTCTCCTGATCTCCTGACCTGATCTATGGCTCCACAGGCTGTAGTAATAAAATACTTTAATGGAGAGGAAGAAAAGCATCTTCTGCTAAAATGCTGCCATCATCTATGAATATAATGTTGCGGTCATTAATTTGTGCTTTTCACAGTTGGTTATTTGAACACGGATTGGCTAAACACACAATCAACCCAAGACAACCAAAATCCCTTTAAGGCAAGTCTGTTCAATCGGCAGCCATCTTTGAAATGACCCTCGATAGCTAATTTCTAAGTAGGCTAGAGGCAAAGAAAAGTACAGCTCATTTACTTGAATGGGAAAAAGTGTTAAAAAATTTGAAGTACATTATTTAAACATAATATCAAAAATGGATATAATTTTGCTTCCAGAGTGAACAAACAGCCAAAGATAACTGAATCCTTTAAGATGTAGCTTTCATTCCTAAAGCCATGTAAAATGACAGGCTTTTTTGCAATAGCATGTGAAACTCAATTCAGACCAACATACAGTGCCCTGCAAAAGTATTCATACCCCTTCATTTTTTCATGTTTTGTTATGTTGCAGCCTTATATTAAATTACTTTTTTCCCACATCAATCTACACTCCATACACCATAATGACAAAGCACAAAACATGTTTGTAACAACTTTGCAGATATATTAGAAATAAAAAACGTAAAAGAATCCATTTCATAAGTATTCACACCCTTTTAGCTCAGAAGCATTCATATTGCTTGTAGATGTTACTACACTTTGAGTGGAGTTAACCTGTAGCAAATTTATTTGACTGAGTATGACTGGAAAAGCACACACCTCAAAATAAAAGATCTAACAGCTGAAAATGCATATCAGAGCAAGAACCAAGCCCTGAGGTCAAAAGAACTGCCTGTAGAGCTCAGAGACAGGATTGTGTCAAAGGCAGTTTTATTCGAAACAGAATTTGGTAATGTTTTATTACGATGGATGTTGGATATATCATGGCTTTTGGAAATTAAACATCTGGTAGGTAGTGCTAAAGTTATTGTGATTGAAAACGCATCACCTACAAAAAATATGAGCCAAAACCTAACCAATATTGCAAAAGAAAAGCAAACGTGGGATAAAAAACGCGTTTTCTGAAAGAACCATGCCATTTTAGCTTGCTTTTACGAATCCTTGGGCTCTTGGATCATGATTTTTAGTTTCAACACTTTGCAAAATTGTACCAAGTGAGCTAACAAGCTAAATTTAATTAGTCAGAAAAGCCATACAAATGGAGATGGTTATGTGATGCAAATGTCAAAACGTATCAGTTCACAATTCATGCATATGAAGTGTTTTGAGGTCATGACGTAGTATTATGCAAGGAACCACGTGAAAAGTCTTCAGTTTGTGTGAAAAGAAGTTGTTGTTGGTGGTGTTTTACTGCCATTAGTGTTAATTTAAGCTGGGAACTGCTGTGAATTGTACAGTAGGTAGAGACATGTATTGCATTTTTGCTCATATTCAGTGTGGTTCTGGATGAGAGCACTGTTTAAAAGCTTGTATGAGCGCTGAATCAAAATTTTAATTAAACATGTGAAGCCATGCAGGACTTCTGCCTTTTATGTTTAAACATATCACAAATCTGATGACACTGCAAATAGTTTGTGCTCAACCTAGTCAAATATGCAAATATCAAATATGTGTGCACATGTATTATTAATAGTTCCTGATATGTATTTACTGCATATGGTATGGAAGACTATTTTACTTTTTTCACATACTCTTATTGAATCAGGGTCTCATATACATCTCTCAGTCTGTTTAAGTTTAACACAATACTTATTATATCTGATATACAGAGACAGTGGATAAACATTTCAATTCAAATAACTAATGTTACATTTAATATTTACAGTTTCTTTTTCTAATCCAACTTGTCAAGTACAGTAAATGCTCACAAATACAAATGTGAATATTTCTAATAACAGTCCATTACATTCACAAGTCCATCTAAAAGGTAAAAGAAGGGAAACCGAACTAGACAATGCACATGGAAAAAATCAAAATGTGATTCATAAATGTCCATTTCTCTATAGAGAAGTAAGAGTGAAAATACAGGTCTTCAGATGGAGAATAAATGTCATTACGAGAGTAGGATTTATTACCTATGCTCCGTTCCCTCCACTCCTTTAAAACATCTCCTTCTAAGGGCAAATTCACTCGCACACTGCAGTGCTTTAAGAAGATTCAGTTGGTTTCTCAACTGTGCCAATGTGCAAGTGCAAAGGTGAGGACAGGCACTAATCACAACACTTATTTTAAAACATATCTCAGCATTACAATGTGCAGGATATGATCCGCTCCACAAGGTGTGAAAATGAGAGTACTCACTACGAAGCTGAATATGAGGAGAAAAAAAGGTCTGCTGGGAGGTCTTAACATGTTAATGGAAGCAACACCTTTTAAATATAGCCTGTTGCAGCAATGTAACTTTTATAGCAAGGCTGAATGTTAACGAAGTGTCAAAGTTTATAAGAATCTATGTTTGCTCTGCATATAAGGGCAAAATCAACAAAGAAGATAAATTTACGGCCAAAAAATGGCAGCTGTGGTTGCCAGAATTTTACTGTAAAAATATGGTAGCGACATTTTAGGTTTTGTGGTTTGAACTTAAATTTACATTTAAATACTGTAATTTCATTAACTGATATAATGACAATATACCAACCTACTGATGTACTGAAATCTGTTTGTACCTCTGTAATACAATGATAACCACCAAAAGCAGGTGGTGATGAGAAAGTCACATGATGAACCAAAGCCAGAGATGGGAAGTAACTAAGTACACTTAAGTAGATTTTTCTGGTATCAGTACTTTACTTCACTATTTATTTTTCTGACTACTTTTTACTTTTACGCCTTACATTTTTACACAAATATCTGTACTTTCTACTCCTTACATTTTCAAACCAGGCTCGTTACTTTAATTTCAATCTGCATTTTGTAGATCACCATTCGATAACAAATCTTTCAATCATGAATCGGTTAGTCTGTACTGGCAACACGATTCGCTCGCGTGTGCTTATCAGAGTAATTAATACGACTGACTCAAGAATGGAGTGAAACAGAGAGGCAAAACTACTGACCTGGGGTGCGTTTCCCAAAAGCATCGTTAGCTAACTATGGTGGTTAGGTCCATTGAACTCTATTGGTAACGACGGAACTTGCGACCATAGTTGGTTTTGGGAAACGCACCCCTGTTCAGGACTTTTAATCTGTAAATAGGCTACTGTAGTTTTGTCTTTTTTGATTTAGTTAAGTGCTAGCAACTCTTAGCAGTAGCTAGAGGATTAACAATAGCTACTGTAAACTAAACTAAATAATTACTATCATCACTCAAAATACTGTATGCTAACGGACATCATTGTTACAGCAGTAATTTAGCAAACAAATGTTATAAGACTTCATTTTAAAAAACGTTTAGAGGGAGCTAGGGCAGATAATAACACAATCTTTACGACAATTAAATCCAAAATCCATGGGTACTACAGTTAAACCATGGTAACCACAAATTAACCATGGTTTTGCTACACTAACCATTAAATTTGAGGTAAAAATATGGTTGTAAAATAATCCGCCAAAAAAACATGGTTAATTTTGGTAAGAGAAAAATATGACTCATGATAATGCAATAACATGTTAAGTATTAGAATTTTTTCGGTAAAGTTATTGTCATAATGTTACTATTATTGTAATAATTTTGACATTTTGGCAATTTAGAAAATATAGTTTTATTAAATCTATAGTATTTAAATAATTTTAAGATAAAACAACACAAAATGTGATCCTTTAAATTTAGTTGTTATTGCAAACCAAATACAATGAGGTGGTTGTTTTGCAAGAAGGTGGAGACAGTTCTGTTCATAACAGTAGATGGCTGATGGGAAAAGGGGCAGGTACAAGATAATTTGTGAAAAAAGTAAACACACAAAGTGAGATGCAGAGAGATATCATGGAAAATGAAGAGACTGAAAAGGAAAATGGAAATAAAGGTTCCAGAGAGATGCAGTTCAAGAGAGAATTATTTTGCACGGCGCCAACCTAAGGTTTTAAATCTTTTTTTTTAAATGTGATGGCCATACAAAAAATAGGGTTTTCCGTGGTTGCAGAATTTTTTGTCAGTGAATGGCCTGGATGAGTGTGAGATTTCCTGGCCTGAAATTTTGTTCCAGTCCTGCCCCGTTCCACACAGTGGTTGTTCAGCCTTGATACATTCATTAGCTAGCTAATATAAATTATTTTTATTAATGTGTCAATATGACATGACGTCCAGTTACCAGCTTGACACTGAAACAGGCAGTAGTTATGGGTACTTTTTACTTAAGTACATGTCAGAGCTCATACTTCTTTACTTTAACTTGAGTAAAAAAGTGTAGTCAGTACGTCTACTTTTAGCAGAGCATTTTTAAAAATGAGTATCTGTACTTCTACTTAAGTACAGGATGTGTGTACTTTTGCCATCTCTGACCAAAGCCCGCAAGAAACATTACTTTAACACCATTAGATGTAACATACAACCCTAATGTACAAAACTGATAAGAAAAAACAAAGAAAAAACATAGTTATTTCAACAAAAACGCAGGGGATTCTAAAAATGTGAATTTACATTTATTCATTTTAAAATTTTACGTTCTTTTTTCCTTCCGAAAACGGTATGCAATGTCCAATACAGTTTTTCATCATATATTGTAGGGAAACTTACCGTTAACCATATAACAGGCTTTTCCTGTAGCATTTTTACAGTCTTTTACCGTTAAATTCACAATCATTTTTTTACAGTGAAGCTTTGATTTATATTGTTCCATTATTAACATTATAATAAACTCGTATGTCCGTAATTGAACAACCATGTCCACTGGACGCAGGAGATCCTAAACTGCCACAGTAAGTACATAACACATACAGTTACTGACTTTCAACAAATAAAATAAAATAAAATAAATATATTATTATTATAGGCTCCCATGCGTTCGTTCATGCGTTCACTGATTCAACTGTGGTTCAATCAAACTTCAAAACTTTCATATCAAACTTGGATCAAAACATATTTCTCCCCTCTCACGGTTAGTGCTACTGACAGTAGAGATCCAATATAACCACACGAGTTATAGAAATTGATTTTTAGAATGAAGTTACATCTTTTAACTTCACCATCTATCACAGCTGACTAAATCTCTAGAGGTCCCACAAAATCCAATAAACCGTATAGACTTTTTTTTTTTTTTTTTAACTGGTGTGACAGAACTTTACAGGAACCCATTACAATGAGAAATAAGATGATCATGAGAGTATGATCATGTAGAGAATATGGTTTAATAAACACAATATCATAAAAGCATAATGAAGCAATTCTTAGTCGTAATGTCCTAATGAAGCATAAGTCATTATGGAGCAATGATTTTGGAAGCCAATTAGCACTGAACAGCCAAAACAAACAAACAAAAAGTATACTTCAATTATACTGCATCAAATTGTCTGCTAACAGCTCTAGGTTGACAGGACAATGCTCAAGGCATATTAAGAATGAGCAAGCGTTATGGGTTCTGGAAAAGGATAGAGGAGTGGTTGCCCAGGAAACGGCTTATGCAGCAAATCTGAAGGTTAATAAACTATGGGCTGGGCATGGTGAAAATGCTCACTCTGGAGAGAGGGAATTATATGGAATGAGATCGGATCCAAATGCGTGACCATCCTTGAGAAATTGACTTTGGCTATTGGTTAGGTCCTATTTACACAGCCGGCATAGAGGGATGAGCATTTATCAGGCTGATCTGTCAGCAGGCACACAATGGCTGGCTTTTCATGTGAATTCACTGGAATAAGAACGAGCATAAATTTTTAGGTAGTTTGCGGATATTTAAACTGGAACACGAGTTTTTATTTAAAAAAGAAAAAAAGGAGTTTGATAACATCCCTCCCTAGTTCACCCACACATTTATGGAAACTTGCTGTAAATACGGCTCATTCATAAACCAGTATGGTTATGACATCACATATACATTAACATATCTCCACCTATACATATTAATGCCAATTCACTTTTCCACCAATCTGCTATTATGAACAGCATTGAAAACTCATAATATTGACAAATCAGATCAAAATATTGAAAAAAACTTTATTTTTATATCTATACGTCTTGAAGGTACAGCAGCCTTTTTTTAATTAAAATAAAATGGATACAAATATATCATCCAAATGCCATTGACAATCTTATTTTATTCACAACCAAACACCATTTAGTTTTTGTTGCACTAAATAAATAAATGCACAGATGTGCGAAAGTGTAAAGGTTCACTTCACTTCAGACCAGGGGTGAGCTTTATACCTGTAGACATGGTTAAAGGAGAGCTCCACTTCCAGAACAACAATTTACAAATAATTTACTCACCCCCTTGTCATCAAAGATGTTCATGTCTTTGAATCTTCAGTCGTAAAGAAATTATGGTTTTTGATTTTGAACTTCCAAAATGTAGTTTAAATGCACTTCAAAAGGCTCTAAATGATCCCAGCCGAGGAAGAAGGGTCTTATCTAGTGAAATGATCGGTCATTTTTTTTTCCAAAAATAAAAATTTGTATACTTTTTAAGCACAAAAGCTCGCGTAGCACAGGCTCTGGGATGTGCGTTCTTGAATGATTCGTTCATTTTGAATGGATCTTTACTGTGATTCAGGAAGAACGAGTCGTCTCGGGGAGTGATTGACTTCACTATTTACCCAGGTAAACGAAGAATTAATCTTTTCTGTTTCTTATAGCATTACAGTTTTGTCTTGTTTGTAGTGTGATCAATGTTTGTGTAAGCAGTAGATGTGTTAGGGAAGTAACACACAACATTTTAATTATATTTTGCTAAAATGAACGAAATGACTCGAAAAAAGATTTGTTCATTTTGCTGAACGAGACTTAAAGGTCCAAGTCGGTAAAATGATCCGAACTTCCCATCACTACTACGAATGACGTCTAAGTTCATCGTCTGTGTACTCTGGCTCAAAAAGGTAGAGAATGGCGAAAAACTTATTTTCTCCTACAACTTCATAATCGTCCAACATCGTTGTAGCTTTTTGTTTGTAAACAGCATTTGACTTACTTGCACTTTCTAAGTCTTCTTAGCGTGTTCGCCTTTCGACGTGATTCAATAGTACGTAGTGTCGTGAACGCGCTTCTCAGAGCCTGTGCTACACAATATTTTGTGCTTAAAAAATATACAAATTTTTATTTTTCAAAAAAATGACAGATTGTTTCGTTAGATAAAACTCTTCTTCCTTGGCTGGTATCGTTTAGAGCCTTTTGAAGCTGCATTTAAACTACATTTTGAAAGTTCAAAATCGGGGGCACATTTGAAGTTCATTATATGAAGAAAAATCCTGAAATGTTTTCCTCGAAAACCATAATTTCTTTACGCTTGAAGACAGAAAAACATGAACATCTTGGATGACAAGGGGGTGAGTAAATTATGCGTAAATTGTTGTTCTGGAAGTGGAGTTCTCTAACCGGTAGCAATTTGTTAAATGGTAAAGATTTTCTACTATTGTCTCTATTATGGTTACTGTGCTATGCGGTCACGAAAGCATATCATCTGCGCACGATTTTAAGCACTGCAGTTTAAAAACAAGTGATTTTAAGCCACTAAAACGCAATCAGCAGGGAAAGAGAACTCATTTTTGCTATATGTACCCACTGTTTGAGAGACTGTTTCTGAGCTCTGTTTCTGAGTCAAAGGCCATGTTTACACAGCAGCAAAATGTGTTTGTCAATACCATATTTGAGTCCTTAATACCGTTACATTCACACACAGTGCGGTTATTTACAGGTGTGACAACCGTATTCTATAACCGAATTCACACCCCTAAATTTTCAGGGCTCACAACCGCATTCTCGGAACACATGCGCTGTGTGAACAAAACAGGACTGAACAACTAGTTGTCTGTCACGTTATTCAGTGACAGAGAAATGAGCTGCATGTCATCTGAAAGTTTTATATCCAGTCTCCATCGGAGCCGCTCCCTCTCATCAGTTTTGTGTTCAGCGCGCGGCTCAAATGCTCTGCTCTCCACTCAAATTTAAAAGCTGCTGTCATTAATGATGATTGGATGGATGAACTCGCGGCTTGATTGGACTGTTGTTGTGTCAGAAAGTGGTAATAATTTCAGTTTTACGGACATCGCCATCTTTGACATTGCATTGGTCTCTGCTGCTATGGTTACTCGTAAGGAATATAGCACATGTTAAGTTATTTTTGCTTCTTTATAGGCCCTTGAAGGGTCAAATACACACACTTGTACTGTATGTGTCTTTTCAAGTATCCTCATAAACAGCAATTCAGGTCTTAAGTGAAAGGAAACAGCTGAAGAAGAAAACACATTTGTAACAGTATATTGGATCCAGGTAGCTCTTAAAGTGACAGCAGTCTAATATTTCTGCTGTCATTCATAATTCATGTTTTTGAAACTGAGATTTATACATCATCTAAAAGCTGAATAAATAAGCTTCTATTGATAGTTTGGTTTGGTATGGTTTGTTAGGATAGGACAATATTTGGCTGAGATACAATGATTTGAATATGAACAAATTTGAACAAATTTAAATATTGAGAAAATCACCTTTAAAAGTTGTCCAAATGAAGTTCTATAATTACAATAAAAAATTTACAAACTATCTTAATGGGACATGATCTTTACTTAACATCCTAATGATTTTTGGCATGAAAGAAAAATCAATAATTTTGACCCATAAAATGTATTGTTGGCTATTGCTACAAATATACCCCTGCTATTTATGACTGGTTTTGTGGTCCAGGGTCACATATACATTTCATTTACACAGTGAAGAATATGAAGTTTTTATATATTTGATTAATGTATGTAGCATTTCTAATTTATTTGTTCTACTGTAGCTTTTTTGTCCTATTGCTTGTAATTAGTTTCTTATTCTTATTTAATCGCTTTAGTGAGCATGATTTTTTTTTTTTTTTAAATTAAGGCTTTTTCCCCTCATTCTAAATAAAATCCTGTAAACACTGCATTGTCAAGAAATATCAGAGTACACACAAAACCACTGAAACCAACTGAAAACGATGGATAACTATAACTAAAACATTATACAACAACATCACAGCGAAAATAGTGCTTCTTTAGAGGGGTGTTGACCTGACCAGTGCAAATGAAAGAGGAAAACACGACCCAGGACCACATATAAAAGCTTTATTGCTCCAGCTATCCTTAGGGAGATTTTTATGATGTTAATGTGTTCACTGGCTTGCGCTTTTCCTGCCCTGATATACTGTTGTTATTACATTTCCATTTGTACATGGACCGTTTGAGCAGTGGGCTTAGTGGCCCTGAGTATGATCCTTCTGGATCGCATACAACACCTCACAGCAACGGCTACCCAGACACATAAAGGTCCCGATCATAAGTTAACATCAATTATACCTTCAACAATAACACTACCCACAGGGCAAGCTGTGACCACACAAGCAATTTGTCTGAAAGTGGTAATATGATTCATTATAAAAAAGCTGCATGGGGCTAACCTCTTATTTTTATGTAAACCTTAGCAATTTTAACTTACACCCCACAAAGAGAATGCATTTCTGCATACATGAGTGCTAAAAAAAAAGTGGGAGAACAAACAGTGCAGCTCATATCCCAGCGCCATCGCTGTCATCTGCCTAAATTTAGATAAATTACTTCAGGGCCCTGCAAATTCACACAACATTGGAGGAAATGTGATTTACACAGGAAGCACACCTGATTCTTTATGAGGAAAATCGACTAAGTTGTCTGTTATACCTTCATTTCCCTTTTCCCTCTCCCTTTATAGGTCTAAATGTAATGTCGCTTTCAATCTACATCATTAGGGTGGCTATAAATCACTGTGTTTAATGATCCTGCAAGACGGAAAGAAACAATAAGCAACAGCTCAGAAGTGGAACCATCATTTCCTGTACAGCCTGACTCATGCATGCCGTACCAACCCTGTCTTTCTTTCCAAACATCTTGTTGTAATCCAAACACCTGTTCAAACTGTCATAAATACAGATAAAACAGAATGAGATGCATTTTAACGAAGGAGTTTCACAACCTCTTTGTATCAGCTCATGGACAGCAGATGTCTGCTTGACGTGAACGGCCTTCAAATAGTCCAAAAGAAAAGGTTGTTCAGAGGAGCACAGTGATCTGGAGCCGGAACTATCAGTTCCTTTTGGCAGAAAGCTTGCGGCAGAGCGCTTCGAGCTCTTCCACAGTCTGTGAAACTAAACAGAAAAAAAGCCAAATACTGGAAAAATGGCTGAGGATGTGTGAAGACCAGAAGGCTGTCTGAAAACATGGCGTTTATGTGTGATGTCCTACTTTAGATTCTTCAGGGAAACGCAAACAGCTGTACACGCACATATGAGAGAGACGGTTTGTCAACACGTCAGTGAGAAAAATGTTTCCTGTCTTCCAAGCAACGTGTTAACTCCTTAGCATAACACCAAACACGAATGAGTGTGAAGACAAAGGCTTACATATTCAATCAATTTTACTGTACAGTATTTACACAGAACTGAGTAAATAGCATAAATCTCACTGTGCCTGTTGCGAAGAGTCACAGACGACGGCGATAAAGGAAGTTCATGGAGACATTAGGGAGGTTGAGACATGTTGTCCCAAACCCACAGGAACTTCGTTCATCTTCAGAACATAAATTAAGCTATTTTTGATGAAATCCAATAGCTTCTGACCCTGCATAGACAACAATGCAACTGACGCATTCAAGGCCCATAAAGGTAGTAAGGTCTAGGGTTGCCGCCTAATAGTCGACTAAACGTTAGTTGACGAGAAGTGGCTTGTTAGGCCAAAATTTTATTACCCGCTTGGTCGCAAAAAAAAAAAAAAAAAAATCGACAGGAAGTGGCGAAGTCACACAGTCCGTGATGGACAGGTCTATTTGGTAACATATATCGGGCAGGACATCCAAACGCTTACATATCATTCATATACCCCAAATATGGCTATTCATCTAAGAGATGTATGTAGTAGCACCTTTACATGGCTGCTCAATGGCCGCTCGATCAAAGGTTAACCTAGAAAAATGTGCGCTATTTAAGTGTTTGTGTGGAGCGTGGAAGCCAAACAGTAGCGTGCTTACTTGACAGATGGAGGCGCCATGCAGTCACTCTTAAAACACTCATTTTTGGTGATACAGTTAAAAGTAATACATCTTTCAAATCTGTAAAGACTCTGTAGGGTATCAGAGCGAATCAGACAAATGGAAGATTCGATCAGAAGATTTGGTTGAAACCAAAGAGCCAAATTCCACAAAGAGGCCCATGACCATGTCATAAATCTGTCCAGGACACCCTGGCGCCAGCCAGCCTGAAGTAAGCCTATCCAACCAACTTTCACAGCTTTGAACAACTTGCAACGTTAAAACAAAAGAACACAATTATTGATAATCCCAACTCAGAAAGGAGATTGTCAATTTTGGG
>JAHKKF010492210.1:0-21000 GCA_019740295.1 Labeo calbasu
ATTCTACATACATCTTTCTGATGAAAAGTCATATTTGAGGTCGATGAATGATAGGTGAGCTTTGGATGTCCTGCACAATGTATATTACCACATAGACCAGCCGTTAACGATTTGTCTGTGACTAAGCGACTAATGCAATTTTGGTCAACCAAGCCTCTTCCTGTCCACTGACGTTTAGCCGACTACTAGGGGCAGCCCTAGCTGATATATAATTCAATAACACTAGGCAGTTTTGATTTACTACATACTGTATGCTTTTTAATGTTTGATGATTGCACAATCACTTCTCTGCTTCTTCACCTATGTTTTGATCTTGAGATTTTGCAATCTTTCAAAAGATGTGTAATAGCGCCCCCTACCATATAACAGTGAAAACATGGAAAGCCAGAAAATTCTGTCAGTAGTGAGGAAAGAGTTAACGTCATACTACTGAATAAACCTTTAAAGAGATGGGTATATTAAAACTTGAATGGCTTAATATAATGTAAATGATGTCTCTTACTGAAATATGTAGTAGAAAACCCATGAAAAAATTACGTTATTTAAAAAAATAAAATAACGTTTTATACATATTTTGGTCTGTGGGGGGTACCGCTATTTTTATAATGTGAAATGGTTGCACTCGGTGAGCTGCTGGCCTTACCTGTTGCTATTTTTACCGCAACACATCTCGGAATACATAACCTGGAAAATAAAATACTGATACAATGACCACAGCTACTGAAAGAGCTTATAGGTGGCGACGGATTTAAGTGTAAGTTTAAACCAAATGCTTTAACACTGTTTTTTTAGGGCTACCCCCTAATAGACAACTAACTGTTAGTTGACCAGAAGAGGCTTGGTCGATTAAAATTTTATTAGTCAGTTAAAAGTCCACAGGAAGTGGCAAAATCACGCAGTCTGTTAACAGCTGGTCTATGTGGTAATACATTGGACAGGACATTCAAACACTCGCCTATCATTCATCGACCTCAATTACATGTCTTTTCATCCGAAAGATGTTATGTAGTAGCAACTTTACATGGCTGATCAATCTAAAAATGTGTGCTATTTAAGTGTCTGTGCCTAGTATGAAAGCTGAAAAGTACCATGCTTACTGCATGACAGATGAAGGCAGCAGTGCGGTCACTTGCACTTATAATACTCTGTCATTTTTGGCCATACAGATAAAAGTATTACATCTTTCAAATCCTTTAAGACTCCATGTTCATTGTGTGCACTCAGAATAACAATGAAACGTTGCACTTTTGTAAAATAATTAAAGCAAACAGGATGCGCTTTCTGCTGTCTCGGTCTCTGTGAACTTGAGTGCGAAACTCCGAAACTCTGTGTATACTTGCCTTACAGAAATAGAAAAATATATAGAGAGAGAGAGTAAAATGTCTACTTTTAAATTAATCAATTCAAATAGAAAATAAATATTCTCAGATTATGTAATCCATATGAAACATGCATACAGGTGCATCCAGTACTGCAGAGATGATGCGTTAGTGTCGCCAACTTAATTTCTTAAGCCCGAAAACAAAGAAAGCGCTAGTTTATCAATAAATTATTAAAACGTTAATGCAGTCTTCTTGCTTTTTCCTTGACACATTCATAAATACTATATCTGCTGGTGCGCTGTGGCAAGCTTTTTTTTGTGTGCACTTAAGTGCTTATTAGGCTATGTTGGCAATTAAAGGCTCATTATTATGATTTTTATGGTTTATTAATAAATGCATGACTAATAGTGAACTAATGCTTAAACTAAAACTAAAATTATTTTATTCATCCACAGCCATCTTCCCATTCTTTTTCCACTTCTTATCGCTAGGAAAGCAGTGAAGACATTCTCTTGTTTTCTCTTGTTGCTCTTTAACTGAAAATTACAACCAAAAGCCACACAATTTGGCATCATATCAGTATTTCCGAGTTGTGTCGTGGTAAAAATAGCAACAGGTAGTGCAGGTAGATCACTGGGTGCAACCATTTTACATCATCGAAATAATGGCGCCCCCCATAGTCCAAAATATGCATAAAAACTGTGGATTTTTTAAATAACGCAAATCTTTCATGGGTTTTCTAAAACATATTTCAGTAACAGACATCATATTAAACCATACAAGTCTTAATACCCAGAGTTCCCTTTAAGAGCAGCTAACTGCTTGAATTGGGAACAGTTTTTGTGTTTTTTTCATAATCAAAATTCAAGGCAACCTTTTGTTCACCAGACATTTGTGGAAAGTTTGGTTTAACCTGTTTTTTTTTTTATCTTGCACAACAAAGTTTACAGTTGAGGTAGTTAAGAGGAAAACGTGTTTTGAGTTATTTCAGTTTGAGGTAACTGACATGCTTAAAACTGAAGTGGAAAATAACATGAATATTCCATTATTTTTACACACTGAAAAACAAACAAGCATTAATAACATGCAAAAAGAAAGGTTACAATGATGCGCTTCAGCAGCTCTCTGAGACAGACAAAACTGTCTAGCAGGTTAACAATGTCACCCTTTATAAAAGATGAAGACAGCACTTACCTCGTTTGACATAGGGGCACTTCTTGCAAAGGATGACAATCTTTGTGCTCATGGTTTTGCCAGCTTGCTGGATAGCAAGGCTTCCTTCCTTATAGACATTGATTATGGAAATGGTGGCATACATGCTACCTCCTCGCGTTACAGCGGTGATAACGGTTCCAGTGATCACTGAAGGGTCAGAAAATAAAAAAAACATTATCTATTATTATCTTTATTTGGGAGCTTTTCTACATTTTAGTACTTTAAAAAACATAAACTTCTTCCAATAGCCTGAAAAATACAAGTAGCAGAAACAAACTGTTAAATTTTAAATACGTTAAATATGGCTTATGCCTATTACTTGAACACATGTTTTCATTCAGACATCCTAAACTTGAGTTTATTCATTTCTGCAGGGTTGGCTAGTACATCAAGTGCGTGATTATAATAATTTGACTTGATGTGCATGTAATTTTCCATCTTCGTTTACATTCAGATCTTGTTTCTCAACATGACTTTGCTCTCCACCGACCACAGGATTTCCCCATATGCAAATCCAAGTAAACAGCAGAAATCAGAATGAAATATCTGCCCGCTCCTGGACACGAACATTGCAGACCTGTTCCTGGGGCAGCGACTGCGGCCAAAGAGCTCGACTGAATCAACACTCCCATTTACCAACAGTTTACCCACAGTCCACTGCAGTCTATTTACACTAGGGCACTGTATCCCACACACAAATCCACTGTGCTGATGGGAAAAAATGCTCAAGGAATCTTTTGAAACACACTGACACAAACCAGCAGGCCAAAGATAGCATGCTGAAAAAAGAGCCATAAAAAACATGCGCTGAGATTACAGACAAAATGTGAACAATCGGTGCTTGTTTCCACTTATTCTGTTGCCCCCCACCCACAAGGTCCCACCTCACTTTGCACTTTTGTGTGTGTGTGTCTTCATGTGTCAGCAAAAAAAGTTGATATCAACTGCAGAACACTTCTCTTACCAAAGTTGCTAGAACAGTAGTGGCTCTCTGGGGTTCCCTTCCGTTTGCATTTCTGTTGACACAGCGCTGCAGAATACTTCAAAGCTGGAGAGAAGAGCAGAGATAGCAAAAAAAGACTTCAAAAAGTGTTTTACTGTAGCTTACTGACTCTGAGCCAGCAGAGCTTGTCTTTGAGTACAGTATGTGCGTGCAAAAACTGAGGAAGTGTGGGTTAGGTACATGCTTCAGAAATGTAAGAAATGGATGTAAAATTGCCTAAAGTTCCTCTCTGTCATTTACATATTTACTTACTGAAATAAATAATTTAATGGACCTAATAAATCTCACCTAATAATACCGGTATACAGTGCCTTGCGAAAGTATTCATACCCCTTAATTTTTTCCTATTTTGTTATGTTGCAGCCTTATGTTAAACTGCTTTAATTTTTTTCACATCAATCTTCACTCCATACACCATAATGGCAAAGCAAAAACTGTTTTTTAACATCATTCCATTGCATAAGTATTCTTTAGTATTCTGTATTCTGACCCTTATCTGGGACAGTTGAAATTTAGCTCAAAAGCATTCATATCGCTTGCAGATGTTACATCACTTCGAATGGAGTTAACCTGTGGCAAATTCAATTAAATGTGTATGATCTGGAAAGGCACACACGTCTTAATAAAGGTCTAACAGGTGGAAATGCATTCCAGAGCAAAAACTAAGCCCTGAGGGTAAAATGAAAAAAAAAAACACTGCACGTAGAGCTCAGAAACAGGGTTGCATCAAGCCACACATCTGGGGAAGAGTTCAGAAAAAAAAATCTGCTGCATTGTAATTTCACAGAAGCATGTAGCCTCCATTATCCATAATGGAAGAAGTTCGAAGCAACCAGGACTCTTCCTAAAGCTGGCCTCCTGGCCGACTGAGCAGTTGATGGAGAAGGGCTTTGGTTAGAGTAACCAAGAACCTGATGGTCACAGTAGAACTCCATGATCATATAGAAACATACAGGAGGACAAACATCAATGCAACAATCACTGTTTTAACACTCCACCAATTCAGTTTTTATGGCGGTGTGGCCAAACTCAATGTTCTCCTCAGTGAAGACACATGAAAACACACTTGGGATTTGCAAAAAAAGCACCTAAAGGACCCTCAAGAAACAAGATTCTCTGGTCTGAGAGAAACCTCAATTCCAAGCGTCATGTTTGATGAAAGCCAGGCGCTGCTCATCACCTGCAGAGTACCATCGTAAAAGTAAAGTGTGCTGGTAGCAGCCTCATGCTGTGGGGCTGTTTTTCAGCAGCAGGGACTGAAGGAAAGCTCAATGCACCAAAATATAGAGATAGCCTTAATGAAAACCCAGTCCAGAGCATTCAGAACCTCAGATTGGGCAAAAGGTTCACTTTCCAACAGGACAATGACCCTAAGCACACAGCAAGAGTGGCTTATAGACAACACTGTGAATGTCCTTGAGTGGCCCAGCCAGAGCATCGGCTTATGCACAATCAAAAATTTTGGCGAAACTTGAAAATGTGCGTCTGCCCCCATCCAAGGTGAGCAGAATTTGAGAGGTAAAAAGGTGAAGAGAAGAATGGCAGATAGTTGCCAAATGCTAATGTGCAAAGCTTGTTGCATCATTACCAAAGAGACTTGAGGCTGTAAAGGTGCTTCAGCTAAGTACTGAGGGTATGAATACTTATGCAATGTACTTATTTCAGTTTTTTTTTTTTATGAATTTACAAAATTGTGACAATTCTGTTTTTGCTTTGTCATTATGGTGTATGGAGTGTAGATTGATGTGGGAAAAAAGTAATTTAAAGCAGTTTAACATAAGGCAGCGACATAACAAAACATTTAAAAAAATGAAGGTGTATGAATACTTTCGCAAGGCAGGGCAGCAGACTTATAATTTGATGTATTAAACATTTTGGCTCATTAAATCATTTGGCTAATTAAATCCAATAATACTGTAGCAGTGTTTTACTTCCAGCTCCATAAACTCCATTTATTTGAAAATCATTATGGGCTTGTTAAGTGATGATGTAATGTGTCCAACGAACGCTGTTTCCGCCATTTATGAGCACCATTTATTCATATTAAACATTTAAGCTAAATGTTTTCAAATTTAAGGTGTCTCCACTATAGTCTCCATGCTCACAGCATCCCAAACACAAATAATTTTTATTTTATTTATTTATATTTATATTTTCATTGTCTGGCTAAAGTTTTATTAATTGATTAGACATGCTTTTTCATTAATAAACTTTTAACAAACCATGCAAAAAAATAAAATACTTTTTTTCTTTTTATATATAAATAAAACATTTACAAAAATGTAATTTTCTTAAACGTTTAATAAATTCTTGTTCATTATTTCAATTAATTACAAGTTATTACTAAAATTGAATTTAATCATTCAAATTAAATGAGAAAAGAACAGAATATGGGGGGGGGGGGGGGCGCTGAATTTGAAACAAACAAACAAAAAAAAAAACTGATTTCGCAGGACATTAAACATACCATTTTAAAGTCAAGCTGGATGCTGAAGTTAGCATTTTCAATTGTGATGTTTAATGAGTAGTCTTTGACTTTTAACCCCAAGGCAACCCCTGTAATGTTAGCTAACATTAAACTCATCAACTAAATACAGTATGATTAGGGAGAATTGCCCTAAGCAGCAGGTTTTGTGAGTGTAGTACTTACGTATAGGTCTGGTAGTGGTGGGTGGTGCTGTCGTGGTTGGTGGAACGGTTGTGGAGGGAAACTTCTTAGGTCTAAATTTGTAATGACCAATAAAGCCATCCGCTGTTAAACTGAGATCTGAGAGGAACTGAATGAAGAGCTGATTCCCCTCTGAGAACACGGGTCTAAAGCAGAGAGATCCACAGAATATAAGAATATATACCACTTATAGCTGCATGTTTATATATTGAAAATAGAGCAAAGGACTGATTTAATATGACTGATATAACAGATGTGGTACATACGCTGGTGGGCTGTCGCCACAGTATTTCCCAATTCTTTTAGCATCGTTGATTTCTCCACCATTAAAAATGGCTACGTAATCATATCGGCAGTAGTTGTCCCTCTCCACATCAAACTTCTCAAATTTCACCTCTATAATCTGTAAAAAAGAACAACTATTTTAGCTATATGCTAATCTCACAGAAGGAATATCTGCAATAATGATCACATCACACTTTAAATCAAAGCTGGGACTTTTTCAAGTCTAAAAGCTTTAAAAAATAATTGACATACCATTCCAAGTTAAGGATGAATAATCTACTAAAAACAACTGAAATTGTATTATGCAATGAATAAATGAGTCCACCTGGTTCTTTGGTGCTACTATATGCCAAGAACACGTGACTCCAGCAGGATAGTCTTTCTCTGGCCAGTTAGGGGTCTTGAAGGTTCCTGGCGACTTCATTAATCTCCCACCACAGTACTGATCCCCTGTAAACATCCATCCAGACAGGAGTTTAGGAAATGTTTCCTCTTTTAAACTCCACAAGAGGAACACTAAACATAGGCCAAGCATCCAGCATGAGGTCGTTCACCCCTAATTAAAAGGAATGCATGAGATAATTGCACAGCATCATATTCGGCTGGCTTTAAAATGTCCTTCCCTACAGTCTTGTCATTACGAGAAAGTTTACAGACTTGTTGGTCCCAGCGTGGTGCTTTTAAATGTGCAGTAGGAAAGAAGATCATGTGCTGTTCCAGACTTAATCCTTCTTCACATCTGAGACCTTTTATCCAAAGCTGCTTCTTCTGGAAATGAATCCCACCAAAAGCTTTGTGCTTATATTTTAGCACCAGAAAATATGACGACTAAGAGTGCACTATAAACTTATCTGTGTGCGATTTAAAACAGATCTTTTGGATCACTATGCTGTACCAAAAAAGTAAAGATTGATTGTCACTAAACCAGTCAAGAATGTCTCAAGTCATATTTCACCCCAAAAGCATAAGAAATAATATTTTGCATATAAAAGTGAAACATTTTTAGATATGAAAATGCTTTCTATTCAAGTTTTATTGTGCTAATTCATCTATAAAGTACGCAATTTGTAGGCTTACTTCCTGGAAATGTTCATTTAAGCATCCGAACCAGCCTGAAACAGCAATACTGGGTCAACCAATGGTGTGAGTTTGGGGCAGGACCATCTGTTTGTCCAACCAATGACAGATGGGAGAGAAGTGTGCATTATTTTTTAAATAATGCACACTTCAACTTAAAAAAAAACAAAACTGAATAGAGTACAAATCACTGTATTACAGTAATGAGAGCACAACCTGGTGTCATGATGAAAATGTACCTGTGGGAACTTTTTCACGAGACACGAAATACAGACCAATAAGTACATATCACTGCAGTTTCCAACAGATATGTTTATTGAGTGGCGCTAAAAGAGTGTTCTTTTTTCCCCCCTAAACAGATGAACGTACACTGCCCTGCAAAAGTTTGGAAATGCTCTAGAAAAGTGGGGTTTTGGACAATATTGGCATGAATCCTTTTTAATTTGTGATAATTTTGCACTGATAAGGGACAACACAAACTACAAAAACATATTTTATTACATAAACAGTTTATACATAGAAAAAAAATTATTCGATTCATCAAAATATCCACCATTAGGGCCTAACTTCTTCAGTGATAATGTCAAGTTACTTTAATGTATTTGCACCAAAAAATGATAAGGATTTATGCTGATATCGTCCAAAACCACACTTTGCCAGGGGTGTTTCCGAACTTTTGGAGGGCAGTGTACAAATGGTACAACTGGGCATGCGCACATCAATATATTTATAATTCTTGTCACACTGTACATCAATAATTACTATTTTTGCATTATTATAAGGGGTAGATTTAGGGTTGGGGTAGGTGTCAAGATTAATAAAACACAATCCAATAGGTAGAAAATTTAATTTATTGTTCCCTATTAGTCGACTAACAAAAGTTAAAAGTTTTATTAGTCACAGAAAAAAATATCAACAGAAAGTTGATATCAACCGTGTCAACCGATCTGTCAACCGTAACTGACAGATCATTAAAGGAGAAGTCCACTTCCAAAACAAAAATTGACATATAATGTACTTACCACGTGTCATCCAAGATGTTCATGTCTTTCTTTCTTCAGCCATAAAGAAATTCTGTTTTTTGAGGGAAACATTTCAGCATTTTTCTCCATATAATGGACTGGTGTGGTGCCCCGATTTTGAACTTCCAAAATGCAGTTTAAACGCGGCTTCAAACGATCCCAAATGCAGTTGTAAACAATCCCAGTCGAGGCAAAAGGGTCTTATCTAGCGAAACAATCATATTTTCATAAAAATAATACAATTTATATACTTTTAATGTCAAACGCTCGTCTTGTCTCACTCTGCCTGAACTGTTTTTTTTTTGGTGCATTAGGGTATGTCGAAAAAATTCCCATCTCATGTTCTCCCTCAACTTCAAAATCGTCTTATATTGCTGTTTACCTTTTTTGTTAAGAGTGTTTGATCTTCTTTGCATGTTCACTTTGCAAAGACTCGGTCAGTATTTCTGCAGTGATGTAGGATGATTTTGAAATGATTTTTGAAGTCGAGGGAGAACATACGATTGGAGTTTTTTCGATGAGGCAGAGTTCAGGGAGAGCAAGACAAGACAAGCGTTTGAGATTAAAAAGTATTTAAATTGTATTTTTTTTTAATGAAATAACCGATTGTTTCGCTAAATAAGACCCTTCTTCTTCGGCTGGGATTGTTCGAAGCTCCATTTAAAGTGCATTTTTGATAGTTCAAAATCAGGGCACCATACCAGACCATTATATAGAGAAAAATCCTGAAATGTTTAACTCAAAAAACAAGACATGAACATCTTGGATGACAAGGGGGTGAGTACAGTATCTGTAAATTTTTGTTGTGGAAGTGGACTTCCTTTAACACTGTTGCCGCGGGTTGTTTTTGATGTCCGTGGATTAAAGCAACCCCAATAAAGTCATATTTAGCCCCTGAAATACGAATTTACCGGGGGAACCCCGACAAAAAAACATGTCATTTATCCCGAAACATGATTGGGCTAGTTTTCAGTAGCAATTGGGGGGTTTTGTTGTGAAAACCTGGCAACCCTGTGACTGGTCTATGTGGTACCAGCACATCGGGCAGGACATACAAAAGCATTTATTAACCTCAAATATGGCTTTTCATCTGAAATATGTTAGTAGCAACTTTACATGGCCAAGAAAAATGCGTGCTATTCGATGTGGAAGCTGAACAGTAGCGTGATCACTGCGTGATAGATGGAAGCGGCAGTGGGGTCAATTGCACTTAAAATACTCCATCATTTTTGGTCATACAGATAAAAGTAGTACATCTTTTGATTCTATAAAGACCTTACGTTTAGTTGTGTTTCTGCCATCTCGCTCTGTGAACTTGAGTACGAAACTTTGAAACACCACACAGATACGCTGTTTTCGTTCAAATCAAAGCGTAAAGAATGGTGAAGACGAATCTGTGTGGTGCAGCGGACACAGAACAGCATACGCAGTTTGCGTCCAGCGGATATTCTTTAAATCGGTGCTACGGTGAAGCAATTGAGACGAACTGTTGAATAAAGTCGTTATTTTTATTTTCTTTGCATACAAAAAGTATTCTTGTCACTTCATAAAATTCAGATTGAACTACTGATGGCAGAAAGACAATGTCTTTCATACTTTTCTGGGCCTTAACCGTGGTATTTACCTGGCAGTCAATGGGACAGGCACATTCTTTGGGTTTTCATCCAAAATATCTTAAATTGTGTTTCGAAGACGAACAAAGCTTTTACGGGTTTGGAACGACATGGGGGTAAGTGATTAATGACAAAATTTTCATTTGGGGGTGGAGTAACCCTAAATTTTACAGAGCAAGCTTGTTACATACGGAAAGTGAAACATATGGAGCTGTAATCATAACTGTGTACGAAGATGATTACAAGTACTCGCTGTTTTACCGCCTCTAGTGTTAATTTCTGTTGGAAATTGCAGTGATATATGCTTACTAGTATTTCACGTCTCACAAAAAAGTTCCCACAGATTTTCACCATGAGACCAGGTTGTGAGATCTAATGAGAATGTAGAAATACAAAGAATTTAATGAGGACAAAAAAATAAAAATAAAAAAATGAGTGAAAAAAAAACCCTCATAAGTAAAACATGTAGACGCATTATGGGGCAAAATGTATTTAGAATGGGTCATTGCCAACAATTTGGGCTTTAAAAAAACTTAATCTTATAGGGTAGACACATATCACTTATTTTATAAAATTAATGCTACCTTACTAGAGAAAACAAAGAAAAGGCTTTCCCTTTTGCCAAAAACCTCCACACCCCTCTGTCAGTGTAACTGTCCATGAGCAGGGATGCAAAAATGTAGATGTTCAGTCAGTAGTTTTGCCATGGAGTTGTCAAAAGTTCACCAGATGAAGCAAAATTATGCATGTTTGTTGACAAATAAACAGGAATATCTGGATGCAGGTAACAGAAATAATACACTGTCAATTTACACATACTACTGATATTGTAACAATGCAAAGCTGGTTAAAAATTGGTGTACTAACCGTTTAACTGTCATAAAATGAAAATAATGTTGAAAATATTAGTGGCTCTGAAAATAGGCTTAATTTTCTGAATGCAAAAGTAAAATTTAATTATTAAATTATATAATTAAATGTATAGTTTAATTATACAGTTATACAATATAACTTAATTATATAAAAGTCACATTAATAATAAAATTGAATTGTTATAATTTAAGATGATATGTGACCTTTACACATAACTAGTAACCAAACCAAAGCACCAGCTTTTAGCACAAAACCAAAAGCTTATAACATCTGTGATCATGATGTGATGACTGCAAGCTTCCATTGTTACCAACACAACAGCTGTCCATTATCCACTGATGGACAAAAAACAGAGACAGTCTAAATCACTAAAATTCCAGCTATCCTGCTCTGGCTAAGCAGACGTCTCATCACTCATAAAGTTACTCGGTGAACAAGACGGCCTCTGGGGGTCTGACCAATCACTGAATTACTGGAAAACCGTCTGTGAGAAATTCCACATCATGCCACGAAATACACAGAATTGTTCTCCAGCTTCCAGCCCCTCCAGAGTGATCTAAATCAACTGTCAGACCCTGCAGAGAGAATCCCTTTATGTTTAACTAGTGAAATTAAAACCAGGTTCTTCTTCCTTTTGTGTGAATCGACAAGATCACAGTGATTTACTAAACGGAAACTGTTTATCTTAAAGATTCATTTCTCTTTCCCAACATTATATTGACCTCTGACTTCTTGAGGAGCTGTCAGATGGCTCTTAAATGGTCATTAAAGTTGACCTTTGCTCTCTTAAACACAAAACATTCCTAATAATGTCTGAATTTACAGACAGAAACATGGATTATTTTAGATGCAATTAAGTGAAAGGTGAACAAACAAGCTGTTAAACTACACCTTAAAACATCTACTAACCTCCCTTGCAGAGTTGAACAGAGCAAGTCAGTCTTATTAGCTGACAATTTTATGTTCCATAAATGATGTTCTTACCTCGTTCATTTGGGTTGGCAGCAGAGTACATGGCTAGGAAGCCACTGCCAGCTGTATTAGCATCTGACACCATCTGTAAAAGCATCTTGTTACTTGTAGAAACAAGGGCTCCTGGCCTGAATGTCCCACAGAAGCGGCCAAGACGCTGTCCATTGGCATGGCCACTGTAAACATCCACATAATCGTACCGACACAGGTTGTCACTTTCTAAGTCGAGAAAACGAAATGTGAGCACAACCACTTTGCCCTCTGGAACCTGCAAGAAGCAAACGTCATATTGAAACCCAACTATATCAGAATGCAATTCTGTTTACAAACATCTGGCAGACTTTGTAGTCACCATTAGCAGACAGTAGACAGGAAACAAAGAAGTGTGACTAATACAGTTGAAGTCAAAAGTTTACCTACACCTTGCATAATTTGCAAAATGTTAATTATTTTACGAAAATAAGAGGGATCATACAAAATGCATGTTATTTTTTATTTAGTACTGCCCTGAAAAAGATATTTCACATAAAAGACATTTACATATACCGGTTTCCTAATACTGTGTTGTTACCTAAACTCCTTCAGGTCCCACAAATTCTTCAGTTTTTCAGCATTTTTGTGTATTCAAACTCTTTCCATCAATGACTTCATGCTTCTGAGTTCCATCTTTTTTACACTGAGCCGGGGGGTGAAAACTTTTGGAATTTGAATATCAGGGTAAATTTAACTTATTTTGTCTTCTGGGAAACATGTAAGCATTATATGTAGCCTCTGAAAGGCAGTACTAAATGCAAAAAAATATGATATGTAGGCAAAATAAGAAAAATTTACACATTTTCATTCTGTTCAAAAGTTTACACCCCCAGCTCTTAATGCATTGTGTTGCCTTCTGAAGCATCAGTGAGCGTTTGAACCTTCTGTAATAGTTGCATATGAGTCACTCAGTGTGAAAAGATGGATCTCAAAATCATACAGTCATTGTTGGAAAGAGTTCAAAAACACAAAAATGTTGACAAAAAAATAATTTGTGAGATCTGAAGGATTTTTCTGAAGAACAGCAGGCAGTTTAACTGTTCAGGACAAATAAGGGACTCATGAACAACTATCACTAAACAACAACAACAACAAAAAACTGCTGTGGATCATTCAAGTAATAACACAGCATTAAGAATCAAGTGTATGTAAACTTTTGAACAGGGTCATTTTTATAAATTCAGCTATTATTTTCTCTTGTGGGCTATATGTAAATGTATTTAATGGGAAATATTTTATTCAGGTCAGTACTGAAAATGCACTTTGTATGATCCCTCTTATTTTAGCAAAATAATTAACATTTAGCAGATTTTGTAAGGTGTATGTAAACCTTTTACTTCAAATTCAACTTCAAACTGCCTTTACCTGAAAATTGAGTGTTTACTGTTGCCCTTTTGCGTTATTGATGCAATATTTCCTATTTAACACTGTACAGCCGCTTTGTCACAATTGTGTATTGTTAAAAGCCCTCACCCCAACCTAACCTTTGTACTTTTCACATGGCTACGTTTGTAATGTTGTGAATCATATCAGAGCTGGTTGGTTTGGTTCATGGCTTAGAAAAGAGAAAAGGAATGGAAAAAATATTTCTTTTTCAAAACATTATAGTATATATTTTACTGCAGTGACATGGAAAACATTATACAGCATAATTAAGATTCTTAAAATAAAGTGGAAAAACTCTCTTAGTCAGACGAGTCAACAACTGAGTCTCTTATATGTAATGACAGCAATGCAATAAAATGCTAGAAAGAGTCTGGAGTTGCCACAAGGATGTAATGTGGCCAGCAGCCAAACCAGACACACATCACAACCACACACACAGTGATTCTTGCCACGACTTTCTATTGCGTCATCACTACAGTACATGCAACTCAGAGCTGTATTTAAACACCAAATGCAATTTACTTCACTTATTTCACATTGACACTTAACATACAGCCACATTCAAACTTTTTAAGATTAAAGATATAAAATCTGAAAAACTCACAGACTTAGAGATTATGTCTAGAACACCAGCTTTTTACTTAGTAAACAGTCTGACAAACTTTCACAACATGTGTATTCAATGAAGACGTTCTGCAGATAAAGTAGCCTACGTTATTTATGAATGCAGGTGTGTATGGATACATTCCTGGACATATATCACTGTAACATAAAAACGTGCAAAGGCTGTCACTGAGGTGGTACATTTTCAAAAAGTACAACTCTGTACCTTATTTACCCCTAAAAGAGTATATTGGTGGCTTAAAGCTACATACTAGTACCTGATGTGTACATATTAGTAACGAAAACATATTCATATTTTGAAAGGGTACCACCTCAGTGACAGCTTTTGTACCTTTTTCCTTAACGTGCACTATAGATAGACTCAAGGTTGCCAGGTCTTGCTAATCAAAACGAGCCCAATCACGTTTTCCGCGCTTTTCCGCTCCATGGGGGGTCCCCTCAGTCAATAACCCAAAGCGGACTAAAAACAACCCACAGCAACAGTGTAAACGTAGCAAAATTGCAACACTGGATGGATTGTGGATGGAAAAACATATGAATTCATATGTTTTTTTTTTTATTATTTATTCATAGAAAAAAGTGTGCACATTCGAAGCGGGTAAAGTATTCGCCACTGAAAAATCGAACCTACAAAGATGATGTCATTATATTTGCATGATGATTGGTTAATTCTGTCTTACTGACGTCTAATTGGTGTTTTCTTTTTAGTATCTATTTAAATTTACATGGCATCAACATATCATTTTATATTTTTGCTGCAGTATTTAATTTTCAAAGAACCAAAGCTAAAACTAAATCACATTTAACTTTAAAAGGCACTGATTTTCTTTCCGAAAACATACAAATGGTTTCATCTATTAGAGCCAAAACGTCATTTACAGTCATTTATTCAAGCTGAATACATAATAAATCAGTTTGAGTCTCTTCATACTTACTGTAATTCTCCACACACATTTGGTATTCGGCGGATAGACGCCCGGATAACCCTGACTACCAATAACACCCGACTCTCCTGTGATATTCCCACCACACGTGAATGTCTGTCTAGACAAGAGAAAGCAAAATAAACATCTGCATCGATGCCGCATTCTTTTCAACATTATGGATTATAAAACTTTCACATGAATGCATCATGACGCTGACTGGTTTCACATATATTTGTGAGATCCGCTGCGCCGCTAGCTGTGTCATCATACATGAGCTTTCAGTGCGCGTACATCATGACTGAAGAAACTTACCTGTTTGGTGTCTGAGCTCGCACATGCAGTATGAGCAGGAGAGCCCAGGCGATCAGGACACCGCAGGTCTTCCACATTGTAAGAACTGACAGTGGATCAGACGGTGTGCGTGTTTGCGTCCAGCTGCATTAATGATATTATTGTGCTCCGTCTGTCCTGAAGTTGCTCGGGGGAGTTTCAAGGGGCAGATGAATATAGCGTTTGTTCTGCACTGTAGGAGGGAGCAGCACGACAGCTGCCTTTTTCCAAACCTGTGATCAAAGACATGGAAAGAGAGAGAGAGAGAGAGAGAGAGAGAGAGAGAGAGAGAGAGAGAGAGAGAGAGAGAGAGAATGAAAAACGAACAGAGGGGATTAATTTGCGCCTATTTGCCCCTACTCTTAATAAAACAACTGTTAAAAAAGTTAATGATGAAAAATAATTTCAAAACATAACGGGTTTGTTTTTTTCCCCTCAACTTTTCAAGTACGTAGGGGTTATGCAAGGGTAACAGTTTTTCGTATTCGTTTTCGTATTTATTTTTCCAAATTAATTCCGTTCATTACACACTTTACAAGATATATTCACTAATTTAACTGTCAAATAATCGATGTTATCCGTTAAGACAAGTACAATAAGTACAATAAGAGAGCTGGCATACGATAACAGCGTCACCTCGTGGCTTTAATAGTGAAAATATTATAATTACGTAATTAGTATCGTAATAATTATTTTTATTTACATACTGTAGCACATTGTGGTCTTTGTCTTACACCTAGTTTTGCAGTCTGTACATCTGAAGTCAAATTAAATCAGCATCTTTATGCCATAACATACTGGCTCGGATGTAACAGTCAGGAATTATTTAAATATATAATAAATAAAATGTATTTATTTATTTATTTGAAGTCTGTACATCTGAAGTAAAATTGAATCAGCCTCTTTATGCCATAACATACTTGGATGTAACAGTCAGGAATTATTTAAATATATAATACATAAAAAAATGGATTTATTTATTTATTTAGACATGTAATCAAATTCAAAAGACACATAATAAAATTTCATTTGACCAAATTAATTCAACTTAATTTCAGTTAATTAAATTGTAATATGATTATATAGCCTTCAATAAAATCAGTCAGGAATTATTTATATATATAATAAATAAAATGTATTTATTTATTTATTTGAAGTCTGTACATCTGAAGTAAAATTGAATCAGCGTCTTTATACCATAACATACTTGGATGTAATTATGTAAATATATGAATAATAAATAAAACAATGTTATTCATTAATTTATTTGAAATACTGTTATGACATGAAATAAACATGTCACAATCTAATATGTGTATTTTTATGTTATAATTATGTTATAAATAATAAATAAAGACAAATTAAAATAAAATAAATTCTATTAAAATAATGGTAACATTTTAGTATAGGGACCAATTCACAGTGTTAACTAGTTGTTTATTAGTATGCATATTACTAGCATATTAGCTGTTTATTAGTACTTATAAAGCATGCATTCTCCATGACCATATTCTACATCCCTAATCCTGCCCAATACCTAAATTTAACGACTACCTTACTAACTATTAACAAGCAACAAATTAAATGTTTATTGAGGCAAAAGTCAATGCATGTAACGTAATAATAATAATGAAATTAAGGAATTATTTAAAAATAAATGATGTATTTATTTATTCATTTATTTGCAATATTGTTCAGATGTAATAATTTCATACTCAAATATGTGTATTTTTATGTTGCATCAATCAAATAAATAAATTCATTTATTTATTTATAATTTCTTATTTTTAAATAATTTTTATGTATCACTAGTTAGTTTTTATAGTAGTTGCGTATTTCAGATTATAGAAAATTTGGATGACTGCTCATAAATTAGGCTCAAAATGTTTAATGTACAGAGTTTGTTCAGACTTTAAAAATAATTTTGCTAAATAATTTAGATATGCAATAAAATATGTGTTATAAGGTTTATAAAATGTAAGAATTTTAAAGTGTAAGTTTGAAATATTCCACTTTTCACCATTTACTTAAGTAAATACTTATTACTATTTTTTTTCAGCAGGGTACTCTAAGCAGTTTATGCAACTGGCCACATATCTATATTGATCTACGATTTTAAAAAGCTGCAATTTGATATAGTAACCAGCTCATAAGTTCTAATAATCAGTGTTATTATTCTAGTAAACAGCTGCTGCAGCATGTGACATCCCTTGCAAAAATAAATCATGGTTTTATTACAGTAAAAGTGTAGTGACCATGGCTTTTGGCATATTGATTACTCTTAGAAGTACCAAAGTTTTACTACAAATACCATTGTTACACTTTTGCAGCGAAACCACGGTCACGTTGTGGTTAGGTTACCATGGTTTAACTATAGTAACCATGTTTTTTTGTTGCTGTTGTTGTTGTTTTTTTTTTATTTGTAGTAAAACCATGGTTAATTTTCGTAAAGGGTAGTTCTTTTTTAGAACTATTCAGGTTGGGCCACTTGGAGTGATTATTAGGATATGTTATATTATATTGTTGTGTTCTGATATGTTATTTATTCATGCATCAATGCATATTTATTGCGTTTGTGCGTCAGGCCCCAAAATGTTTGGGATTATATTTTTGTATAAATGTCCCGAAAAAAAAAACAAAAAACATTCAGATGTTTCTAAACAATGTCTGAAACTTAGTATTACTAGCACTTAATGTGTTTATTTGCCTCTTTATGATGATTCGCTTGTTGTATTCATCATTTGTTAGTCGCTTTGGATAAAAACGTCTGGTAAATAAAATTAATGTAAATATAAACCCCTGGAGCAATAACGAGCGCAGGCTTTTATTCTGTCACTGGCCAGCAGAGGGCGCCTCTTCCTCTCCGCTCCCTTTAAGACCTGCAAAGTAGCCATCGTCTTTGCCTGATTCGTTTTGCAGAAATGTTACAGTAATTTACTAGTGTAGGCATAAAATAAAAAGTATATAATGTATGCAGTAAATATCTCTTATACAATCTTTAATACACATAAACATTATTATTATTTTTTAATTATTTATTTTAATTTTAGCCGTTCGGGGCGACTACACCACTGCGTCTTAGGACCCAAATTTTTGTCGCGCATTTCAAATTTCAAAACAACCGAGTCGCGCCTGTCAACAGTGAGAATGGATGTAGTGGACTGAACGCTAGACTGTTTTGTTCAAACTAATACATACTGAATACATGTAGCGTGTAAAAACATTTGTGGTGATATGTGTTTGATTTTCAACACAATAATCACCATACGTCGCTTTTGTATTTCTGTGAATGCGGATTATCTGGCTGAACGGTGAGACGACCGACTAACTAGTTATCTAATCTAGTTGGAAAATAATAGTATTTAAAGAGACAGCAGAGATGGAAGCTCACGGAATATCATCTGAAGGCTCAAACAGCGCAGTTAAAGCTCCCTCCATCGAAGACTTTGTTCTGGTCAAACCTATCAGTCGAGGAGCCTTCGGGAAGGTTTACCTCGCCAGAAAGAAATGCAACTCCAAACTTTATGCAATCAAGGTAAAGAGATATTTAGTTATGTTTTGTATGTTACTTATGTAGATACACACTTCATGATATTTAAAATAATTATAATCGTATAATAATCACTTATTGTTTTATTCGATTATGTAACATTATTTATTTAAACAAAAATTAATCTTTATTCATTTAAAGCGATTCCTAAGTATGCTTTGAACAGGTAAATGTTATATTTACAAACGTTTATTTATTATAGTTAATGTTTATTATGTCATTCAGTTTTTCTTAACTGTTTAACCATTTTTAAGTTGTTAGCATTGATAAATGATTGAATGACTGTTTTTTTTTTAATGTCAGGTGGTGAAGAAAGCAGACATGGTGGATAAAAACATGACAGATCAGATGAAAGCTGAGAGAGATGCTCTCGCTCTCAGTAAAAGTCCATTTATTGTGCACCTGTTTTACTCTCTTCAAACCGCAACTAAAGTGTATCTGGTACGTACAAGTGAAAATCTCATGAAAACATGTACAGGTCACATTTCAAAAACACTTAAGGTGGAAAATATTCAAAGGAATAGTTCACCCAAAAATGACAATTTGCAGAAAATGTATTCGTACTCGGCGTAAACAGATTTGGAGAAATGTAGCATTCCATCACTCGCTCACGAATGGATCCTCTGGAGTGAATGGGTGCCGTCAGAATGAAAATTAGCTGATAAAACATCACAATAATCCACAAATAAATGACATAACTCCAGTCCATCAGTTAACGTCTTGTGAAGTGAAAAACTGTTTTTTTGTAAGAAAAAAAAATCCATAACTGCATCCCCTGCTGATATAACACAAAATCCACTGACATTTTAGTTTAGAACTGCTTTGAACTGTTATTAAATGGTAGATTTTTGCATATTTCTCTCCTGATATAGATGAGATAATTTATTTATTTATTTATTTTTCACTAGAGAAAGCAATAATATAAAGTTTAAAACATCTTACTGATGGAATTTTTTCAGTACAAACAAGCGTTTTACTTACTTTAAAACATGAACTGATGGACTGGAGTAGTGTGGATTATTGTGATGTTTTTATCAGCTGTTTAGACATTCTGACTGCATCCATTCACTGCAGAGGTCTAATGCTAAGTTTCTCCTAATCTGTTGCAACCTCATTTACATCTTGAATGGCCTGAGGGTGAGCAAAATTTAATCAAATTTTTATTTTTTGGTGAATAATTTTTAGATGTGGAACTTAAAAGAGTGCATGCATGTTTAATATTTTTTTTTATGAACAGGTGATGGAGTATCTGATTGGTGGAGATGTAAAATCACTTCTTCATATTTATGGGTATTTTGATGAGGACATGTCTCTGAAATACATCTCAGAAGTTGCACTTGCTCTGGATTACCTTCACAGACACAGCATTATTCACAGGTATATTAACAGGAGAATTATGAGTCATTTTTAGTAATTTGTTTATAGAACTGACTTTTTTTTGTCATTTGATTCAGGGACTTAAAACCAGACAACATGCTCATCTCAAATGAGGGTCACATTAAACTCACAGACTTTGGGCTCTCCAAGGTTAAACTTGACAGGGGTATGCTATCTATCTATCTATCTATCTATCTATCTATCTATCTATCTATCTATCTATCTATCTAAAAGCTAAAATACTTTGTTTTTATTGTGATGCTAACAAATTGTTCTTTTCTCACCATCCAGAACTAAACCTGATGGACATTTTAACCACTCCCTCTTTGGTGAAACCTAAGAAAGATTATTTCAGAACACCTGGTCAAGTTCTGTCTCTGATAAGCTCTCTTGGTCTCGTGAGTAGATTTGCAGAATCAGTTCATTTGTTTATTTATTACTTGGCTCAACTATATACATATTTCACACTCATGTGAAAAAGTTAGGACACCCTATTGAATTCCATGGTTTTTCGTATCAGGACAAAAACTGGTCCTTGGCTGGTCCTAAAGTTTCGAAAATAAAACCTCAGATGAACAACAACACATGACAAATTGCACCGTGTCATTATTTACTGAACAAAAATAAAGCCAAAATGGAAAAGCCTTGTGTGACAAAGTTAGGACGCCCTTACTGTTAACATTGGAGTTAAGAGGGTAAATACCAGTCAAGCACTGCTAATCAA